>JZKD02S1819845.1:9515-23230 GCA_000966675.3 Picea glauca
GTTGTTTGTACATAGTGGCATAGACTTTCGGAGAATCATAATGCTTAGTTGGCTTTACTCCTCACTAAAACAAAGTAGAACAAGGCTTGTAACTTCCCATCTTGAATCTTTTCAAATTTCCAATGTATACTTAATTTGAAAAATGAAGACACCATCATCCAATTGTATAACTTGAATGCTAAGAAAGAATTGTAGTAGACCCAACTTTGACATAACTCCCTTTAGCTAGAGGAGCTAAGGGCTTTGCGTGGTTGATTCCTTCTTGTTGAGAAAACCCCTTCACTACTAGTTGAGCCTTATGTCCCTCAAGAACATTGTTTGATGTGAAGTTAGTCTTGTAGATCCACTTGTGTTTGATAACATTCTTCCTTGCGGTCGAGTAACTAGGTCCTAAATCTATTTTTTCATGAAGGAACCGTATTTTTTAGCCATAACATGTTCCCATTCTAATCGAGCATACACTTTTGGATGTCTTAGGGTCACATGCCTCTAATGCAGGTGCCATTAGTGCAACATTTCTTATTTATGACCTCTAGTATTGCTTTAATTAGATGTATCACATGCATCAACATTGACAACACCAATTATCTTAGTTACCCTTTCAGGGTAATGAACTTCCTATATAGTGTTGAACTTATGCTTATACTGAGAGTGGTGGGGTATACCGACAATTTTTACTTTATTTAACCATTCATCAATCATCCATCAGTTGAGAAACAATAATCACATATAAACTCAAATCATAATGCAGAGTTTAACATAGACATCCAATCGGGAGAAAACCATAAACTTATCTTTATAAATGACTGTAGGCACCAACCTACTGTTACAAAGATTGTAGGAACCAACTTACTGGAAACACTAATATCCTTAGCTGAGCACCAACTCAACAAGATGTAGGCACCAACCTACTAGAGACATCAATCTTCTCAACAAGCACCAACTCAACAACACATGTAGGCATTGACCTACTGTAACAATATTTGCAAACACCAACCTGTTGGAGACACTAATCCCCTCACCTGAGCACCAACTCAACAAGATATGTGTAGACACCAATCTAAGATCTTCATGCACATAATACTTTTGACTTCACTTGCATGCTTCATTCCACAGACAATCCTTTAAACCTTAGTCACATGTAGCCTTCATTCCCTAACGAGCCTCATAACATCATTTCTAGAATATAATCACTGACGGAAACGTCGCAACCTCAAAACAATGCACACGACAGCATCACAGACCTCCAGTCCTTCATAGCGCACCTTGAGAACAAGAAAGACCTCAAGAAAATCTCTTAGACTTCTCTTGGACACCTTTAGATCCCAAAAATACACCTTATCTCTTTTAGTGCACCTTAGATCACATTTTCGCGCACCTCATATTTGATCTCTTGCTTGGTTACACTAAAAGTGTGCACCTCTATCATATTTATTGTATTTTTTCCCTCACTTTCAGGGTCGACCTTTAAAGACTGGTCGAGTTGACCTTAATTTTCTGGTTGGGTTGTCGGACAAAAAAATTCACATCTCCTCATTCCTAGGGAGTTAGAGAGAATGCCATATATCGTTGGAAAGGTCTCAAAATAAAATTTCTAACCATATAAATTGTGCTCCCCAAGATTTCCATCGAATTTCAACTCAAGTACTTGAAGAAGATGTGAATGGAGCTGTACATGAACTCTATTCATCAAAGATAACATTTTTTCAACAAATAAGTTCTTGTTTGATTGGATCAAACAATTTACAAGATTTCAACTCTTGAGAGTAGCCCACCTTAATACAAACACGACTCTTGGAATCTAGCTTTTATTTTTTGTTTCATTCAAAATATGAGCTAAAGCCACACATCCAAAGGTTTTGAGATGTTCGACCAAAGACTTCCTTCCACTAGGAGTCACATCCTAGATTGCTTTGGCTAGATTTTATTTAGAAGTTAATCTACATAGAAAACATCCTCTCCCCTAAAATTGGTGGGCATTAGTTTTCCATGAAGCAAAGAATTGACCGTCTTAATCAAAGTCCTATTCTTCTTCTCAATGAATTCATTATGCAGGGGAGTATAAGGTACATGGATTTATGATGAGATACTATTCTCTGACAAGTACTCTTCAAATTTCTTGTTCATATACTCTTCTCCATGATTAGAGTTCAAGCGTTCCACAAATTGACTACATTGTTTTTCTTGAACTTTTCAAAAACCATGTCTTTGTTCATCAAGAATTACAATCTAGTGAGGCCATAAGGAAGGTCACTGACCTAATGACAACCAAGATTATATAAGTTTGCCTAAGGTCCACCCTTTTTAGTTTCCAAGGAGATTTTTATGAACAAACCAATAGAGTTGCTATGGGATCTCCACTCTACCCCATTGTGGCCAATATTTTCATGGAATCCTTTGAAACCAAAACCATTAACTCTTACCATCTTAAACCCAAGGTGTGGAAGAGGTTTGTTGATGTTGTCATTGCTATTTAACCCTATGGTAGGGATGAATTGGAGAAATTTGTTCATCATTTAAAAAACCAATTAGAGCATATCCAATTCACCACAAAGATGGAAGAGAATGATAGTATTCCTTTTCTAGATGCGAGGGTTACTAAAAATAAAGATGGGACCTTATTCCATAGTGTTCAGAAAGTGTTATGAACCAACACCTTGATAATGATAAAAAGTCTATAAATAACAATCCAAAATGAGGGGGAAACCTCTTTTTACAATACATTCAATTCACAAGACAAGATAAGATGATTCTATGACTAGGTCTCCTTGGTATATATAGGAGACACATGGTACAATTATAATGAAAGGGTACAATGAAAGGTTCTAACCGACCTACTAATATAACACTAGAAATGTAATAACTCAATATCTAGGGCTTAATAAGGGGTTTTATGCTTAATATGGGGCTTTGTCTAGGGCTTGACATGCCCTTCCCCTTCAAACAAGTGTTGTCCTCAACACTTGACTAACTATGGGCATGTCTACATGAGGAACTCATCTTCTCATGTCGCCTCTTCCACTAGTAGGTTCTTCCATTTGACGAGGTACTAAGTAATTGCTCGATTTTGTAGATGCTTAATCCTTGTTTCAATGATTGTTTCTGGCTCTAGTATGATTTTCCCTTCTCCATTAATCACTAATAAAACAATTTGGATTGGGATGTACAGTCACCGATTATATTCTTTAAGCAATAAATATGGAAGAATGAATGTACACTTCTTGGTTGCAAATGAATAACATGGGCATGATTTCGAGTAGGTGGAAGACTCTTAAGCATCTCTCCAAATACCTTGGAATGATTGTTGATAATTTTTTGGAGATCCTTTGGAGGAGAGGATATAGATATTTGAACATTTAGTGAGCACAATTGTGTAATTACACCATGATGTTCCTTTCTGAGTAATATTTTCATGGTGTTAGAGTTTATCACTTTAGAGGGTTTCCCTTGGATACCTTTAAGCTCAATTTCCTTTCCTTTCGAGAAAAATCTCATGAAAAGATCTTAAAAATTAAGGGTCACTGTTCCCAATGATTGTAACCATTAGATCAATAATACAACATGATCACCACCCATTTGGATTGCAATCATGGGACTATCCAATAAATACTCCCCCATATTGAGCTTAATACTACGACACTTCCCTGAACAATTTATGATACCTCCACCTGCAATCATTACTTGAAACTCTAGTGCTCGAAATACAAAACAATTGATAAATTTTGCTAATTTGTAATTGATGAAGTTATGGGTACTACCAGAATCAATCAACATTGTTACCTTTTTCTTTTTGATATATCCTTCAATCTTGGGTTTGTGGAGTATCAATGTCGACTAATGCATGACAATATATCGTTGGAACAATCTCTTCTAGCTCTAGATCTTGTGATGGTTGCAATTCTTGATCTTCTTCTTCTTCACTATCCATGTAGGATACTTTCTTCTCACTACATTTATGCCCCTTACTGTACTTTCTGTCACAATTGAGACATAGTTGCTTTGCTCTTATTTCATCCATTTGTTGAGGTGTCAATCTTGTTGGTTGAGTGAGGTAAGGAGAGGGAGCATGATGCTCTCTATAGTTGTTAGTGACCACTCTTTTAGTAGCCATATTTTTACTTTCAACTTTCCTCATATTGATCTTCAAAATGAAGTAGTTCCTTGGCATCGCCTTGAAGACTTGATGAGGTGGATCTTGGAGTGATGAATGATAATGATTTTGAGATTCAATATTTGTGCTCTCCAAATGTGATAAAATACTCCCCATATGTGATCGAGTCTCAACACCATTGTTCGCATTTTTTTCATGATTTCCTTAGACCTTCATATCCCTTTTAGGTATCCTCTGTAAGAGAATGGTTTCTATGAACTTCATGGATTTTGCATTTCTTCCTTGTTTTCATCCATCTTTTATTTTTCATTTCATTCATGCATTTTTGTATTTCTTCCTTATTTTCATCCATCTTTTTTATTTGATCTTCCATTTAAAATTTATACTAATTGTAAGTTACATACCTTTCAAACCCTAATTTGGAGACTATCCGGATGATTGAAATTTTTCTCGACATCTTTGAAATTTGAACCCTTCCGAGTTTGAAATTTTGGCATGTAGTACTCTGATATGACTTCTTAAACTCTCGAAAATTTCACAGTGTGAATCCTCACTCATAAAAAATTATAGCAAAAATACCAAAATGACTTGTTTAAGACTAATTTCAAGATTACTAAAAAAACCCAACTTATACAAGATATATCTAATAAATTATAGTGATTCAAAATATGAAAATTTATGCATGGGTAATTCACTATGTTTCCTTACGTTTTAAAAATTTCAGAATCTAAAACTTCACCGAATGTTTTTTATAGCGAAAATAAAAAAATGACTCATTTGAGACTAATTTTAGGAATAGTCACAAATCCTAACTTCCACAAAATCTATCTCTGAAACTATAATGAACCAGACCTGAAATTTTGACCACTTGTCCTTCACCATTTTTCCTTAGTCTCATAATTTCGATGTCTGAAACTTCCTAGAAAAAAAGTTACAACAAAAATTCCAATATGTTTTGATTGAAGAAGCAAACCCTAGGATCGTATGCTCTGAAAGCAAATGTTATCAAACAATTCCATGATAATGATAAAAGGTCAATGAATAAAAATCCACTACGAGGGGGAAACCTAATTTTACAATACATTCAATGCAGAAGACAATATATGATGATCTTGAGACTAGGTCTCCTTGGTGTGTGTGTGTGTGTGTAAGACAAAGATACAATTATAATGAAATGGTATAATGAAAGGTTCTAGCCGACCTACTAATATAACACTATAAATGTAATAACTCAATATATAGGGCTTAATAAGGGGTTTTATTTTTAACATGTGGATTTGTTTGGGGCTTAACAAAGAGGCCACTCACATTGAAAAATATCTCCATGTTGATTCCCATCTCCATCCAACTCATAAACTTGGTGTCATTAATACCCTTGCAACTACAACCCTTAGAATATCAGACAATGAACATCTTGATCTTGAGCGCAAACATCTCATTCAAGTGTTAAAAAAGAATAGGTATGAAGAAACCCTGATTAAGAGCATCATCCAGAGAGCTGGTAACATGGATTGTGATGAAGCTTCAAAATTTGTCCTTATGTTCATGTAAAGAGTGATTGGTAAAATTGCTAGGTTCCGTAAGAAGAGTGACAATTTTATTTCTTTCAAACCTCCTAACACCATTAAGGGGATGATGAAATCCGTTAAGGACCCTTTTAATCCTCGTCTTTACAAAGGGGTCTATGAGATACCTTGTTCTTGTGGTAAATCCTACATCGGGGAAACCAATTGTTCCGTCCAATTAAGGGTCAAGGAACATGAAACAAACATAAGGCTTAATAATTTATGCACCTCCAGCCTTGCTGAGCACACCCATAATACCAAACATAATTTATTTCTTGAGAATGCTAAGGTGCTTTTTAAGGAGGATAAATATTTTAGGCGTAAGTTTAGAGAAGCCATTAAAATTATTAAGCACCTCCTTAATATCAATAGAGATAATGGATGGGATGTTAGAAAAAAATGGTTTCTTGTTCTTCATAAAACTTACAACTTGATGATGGTCATTGATTGTGACATCAATGGTTTCTTGTTTCTTTTCTTATATTCTCCTCTTCCTCTTGAGTTGTTTGATGTTCCTTTGTCTTCTCATTGCTCACATTTGTCTTCTTGCCCCTTTTCTTGTCTCTTTTTTTCTTTTGGACTTTTAATTTCACTAGTTTCTTCTTTCTTCTTATTTAAATTTGCAGTTTTTTTTTTCTTTCTTGATTTTGGTTTTTGGTTAGTCCCCTGTGTTCCTCTTCCCTTTTCTTTAGCCATCTCTTCCTTTTCTTGTGATGCAATAACCCTCAATCTTGTACTCAATCAACTACAAAACTAGGTTTTTTTTCCATAGAGTGCACAACTACCAATGCACTAGTGTTAACATAAATTAACATTTAACTAATACAATGAGGAATTGACAGCCATAGGAAAAGGAAACAAGAGATAACGCCATTTAAACAGGGACTAAAGATTATTTATTAACAAGACATAATTTATCTCTTACAATCTCGTTACATCACTAGACATTCAAGCATTGTTCTCATTTTTTCAATGAACTAAGTGAGTTTCTTTGTTCCACGGTGTGAAACAAAACTGGGTGTCCATTCCTCTATGCTATTTTTCCTACATACATACCTTCTTTGTCCCCTCTTTTCTGTCTCCAATCAAACCGAAGTGAAAAATCCCCTCTCTTTTCCTTTTTTCTTTTCCAGCGATCCCTCCAATGCCAGACCATCCCGATGGTTCCACTTCTTAGTTGTTTTTTTTCCCAATTTGCATTGGAAGTTGAAAATTTATGAAGGTTCAACTTCTCAACCATTTTTCTAAACGTGTGTTGGAAACTATACAATGGTGACAGTTAACATCGTCAAATTGTTATCAAATGATTAGTCTTCCATCACACATGTGATCCACTGATTTTCATGAAATTCACACAAGACACGTGGAATGACGGCCCGTCACTTGCCAAAAAGTCCGTATAGGACACATGGAGTTACAACACGCATAACATACAACATCAGGAGTTGCAGCGTAGTGTGACCCACAACATTGTAACTGGAGTTGTAGCACGCCCAGAGTTGCAACAGTTACAACACAATGGGAATTGCAACACTTACAACACAACGAGAGTTGTAGCACTTTAGTTGCAACACATTATGATATGTTGTATTTAAACAGAGTTGCAACAACATGGAGTTAAAACATGCCTGGATTTGCAACACCCTTATTTCATCCTACCATTACTAACTTGAAATTAAAATATTTTTGGTTGATGTTGATTGCCTAAGGCCAAAGATGCTCCTACATCAGACATTCTTGGTAAGAAAACATGAGCTCCAACTCATGTAGATTCACTATAGATTCTACAGAGGGTGAAGATCCTCGTAGGTGTGCTAGTTCTTCTTCAAAAACCTGCAATGCATATTTGGAACCCCTGTTCCTTCAAACTAGATATTCATAATATTATTTATTCCATGTCCTTTTGCTAACCCTCTTCGCCAAGATTTGCTCTAATTCTTTAGCTCGTTTAATAGGTAGTTGTTTCTTCCATTTAGCCAGGGTACCTTTTTCATCATCCTCTTCTTCCTCGTGAAACTCATGCAAGTCAGCCACATTGAATATTGCGGAAATGTCAAAATTCTCTGACAACTCTAATTTATATGCATTCTCATAAATCTTCCTCAGGACTCAACATGGTCCAATTTTCTTGTAATTGAGTTTACTGTACGTACCTTTGGGGAATATTTCTTTCGTTAAATGTTCCATTACAAGCTCTCATTCTTCAAAAACCTTTTTTCTTCTTCACAATTTTTCTCCTTGCTTATATTTGGTATTTCTTTGCCGCAACTTCTACTTGATTTGCTTATGCATCTTCTGTATGCCCTCTGCAAGCAAACTTGCATCACCACTCCTTTCATCCTCCATATTTGGAAACTTAACCAAATCAACAACTCCTTTTGGTGATCTGCCATAAACAATATGAAATGGAATCTTTCCACTAAACCTATTGAATGAATCTTTGTAAGTGAATTCATCCTAGGCCAAGATCAAATCCCATTGTCCTGGCTTCTCTCCACTCAAACTCCTCAACAAATTCCCAAGACTCCGGTTAACCACCTCAGTTTGTCCATCCATTTGTGGATGATATGAATAACTACATGACAACTTGAAACCCATCTTCTTCAAAAGTATCATCCAAACATTTCCAATAAAACTTGTATCTATGTCGGAAGTGATACTTCTTGGAAATCCATGTAACCTCACAATCTCTCGAAAAAACAAAAAAAACCACTTTAGTAGCATCATTGGTTTTATTACATGGTATGAAATGTGCCATCTTTGAAAACCTATCCACTACAACCATCACAAAATCATGACTACTCTGCATCTTGGGAAATCCCAAAACGAATTCCATACTTATGTCTTCCCATGGCCTCTTGGGTACCAACAATGGTGTATATAGCTCTGTGTGTTGAATCTTTCCTTTTTCTAGCTGGAAAATTATACATCACTCAAAAAAATTATTAACATCCTTCTCGATGCTTGGCAAAAAGTGTCTTTCCTTCACTTGCACTGTGGTCTTATCAACGCCAAAATGTGTACCCAAACCTCCACTATGCAACTATCTAACAAGATTCAACTGCAATGATCTCTGTGGAATGCACAAACTTTGGTTCTTAAACAAGAATCCTTCTTGGATGTGAAAAATACAAATATGATGTTCTATTGTTTCTCCAAGGCTCTTTGCATGCTTTCCAAGCCTTTGCAAAATCTACGTTCCCTGCATACAACTATTTCATACATTCAAAGCTAATAACTTCAATTGACAAAGTATTCAACAACATTATTCTCTGGCTTAATGCATCTACAACCTTATTCGAATTTCCAGACATGTGCTTCAAAACAAATGAGTAAATTTGGAAAAATTCTACCCATTTGGAATGCTTTTGATTCAACTTACCTTGACTATTGATGTACTGCAACACCTTATGATCAATAAATAAGAAAAAATCCTTTGGTAGCAAGTAATGTCGCCATTTCTTCAAGGCTTGTACAATAACATAAAACTCTTGATCATAAACAAGGTACTTCTTAGCATCATTCATTTTTTCGATGAAGAATGCAATCAACCTTCTCTCTTAGCTCAAAACTCCTCCAATTGCGGAACCACTTGCATCAGAATCCACTTGAAATACTTTATTGAAATATGGAAGCGCCAAAACTGGTTGTTCTTTTACCTTTTTCTTCATGTATTTTAATAATTCATGGCTGTTGCTGTCCACTTGAAAATCCGTTTCTTCATACATTCGGTAATTGGTGCACAAATCTCACTGAAATTTCAGATAAATTTCTTGTAGAAGCTCACCAAACCATGGAAACTTCTCACATCAAGAGTAAACTTAGGTGTTGGCCAATCGAAAATAGCCTTTACCTTTTTAGGATCCATATTCAAGCCTTCATTTGAAATCACAAATCCCAAGTACACTAATTCCTCCTTCAAAAACATATATTTATTCAAATTTATCAATAGTTTCTCTTCCCTCAACCATCGCAACACCTTTCTAACATGCTCTAAGTGTTGTTCTTTGGTTCCACTGAAAATATGAATGTCATCTAGCTACACAATAACAAAATTTCCCAAAAATGGTTTCAAAACTTCATTCATAAGCCGCATGAATGTGCTAAGGGAATTGGTTAACCCAAATGACATGACTAACCACTCAAATAATCCATCCTTTGTCTTAAACACTGTCTTCCACTCGTCACCTTTCGTTATCCGAATTTGATGATATCCACTCTTCAAATCGATCTTCGAAAAGTACTTGGCCCCACTCAATAGTCCATGAGGTTGTACATCTTTTGTAAGGGAAAACTATTTTTAATAGTAATCCCATTGATAGGTCGTGAATCAATACACATTCTCCATTCGCCCCCTTTCTTTAGTGTCAATACTATCGGTCTATCACAAGGACTTAAACTCTATCAGATCAGTCTTATGTCAAGCAACTCTTTTACCTATTTAATCACTTCCTCACTCTCTGCTGGAGTTATCTGGTAAGGAGCATTATTAGGCAGACTTGACCGTGGTATCAAGTCAATTTGATTCAATATACTCCTCAATGGAGGTAAACCTATTGGTATATCATCTACAATTATCTATTTAAATTACTTCAACAAAGGTTGAGCCTTCAGTGGTATAGGACTAATTTTCTCCATCTCTTGGACTTGTTTCGACATCAAAGCTAAACAAAACGTGACTTTTTTCTGTTCTTTCAAAAATTCCGTAGATGAACACAACATGTTGGAAATTGCGTTATCATTGATGTCAAAGGATGCCACTGACATCACAGGAAAGGGGAGACTATGAATGTATTTGCAAATTGATAAGCCTTTGTGTACAAAATATGACTATGTGTTTTTAAATTTATGCAAGTGTTCTTTTTTTACCTTGAAGACGAAATGACTGTGCGAAAATACAACATATTAAATTTTGGTTGCACAGGTTTAAATAAGAATGGTGACTCCATGTAATGAAGGAAAGTGAAACACAATGACCCTACAAATGAGAGGTCCAAGGATTGAACCCGAACCAGAAACACGAATCTATGGACATACATAAGAAGAAGAGTGTAGATGAAGTATTGAGCATGCGTTCAAGGAAGGATGACAATGAATAGTGGATCCAAGTGAATTCAAGCCGCACAAGCACAAGGGGAATTCATGCAACTAGAATATGAATGATATTATCTCGTTGCAGGTCTAAGCAACAATAAGAGAGCTAGAGTTTAAGTTTGAAGGCTCAGAGAGCTCAAGAACACGATAAAGTACCGAGCATGCAAAAGATAGTAGAAAAAATCCCATATTAATATATCCCACATTCGTGAGGAAAAAAAACTACAAAGGGTTTATAATGAAAATGTTAAAGCACTTAGTTTGAATGTGAACGAAGAGTCATGTTACCATGCAAAATGTGTTAAATTTTGGCATAGAGAACTATGAACCCAGAACAAATTAAATCCTTACCGTTCATCTCCAGAGATCAACAATTAATATCAGAATATCGGGGTATGATACTTGGTGGGCCAACTTAGCCATGTCAACAACCTCATCAGCGCTACGTGTCTAGTTAGATGAGCGCTACATCAGAGGGAGTACACGTCAGTGCCATAATAAGCAGTCTGCATATGCCATGTACAGTGCCACGTGTCAGGACACGTATTGATGCCATGCCATCTATTACATGAAGAAGGTGTCCACGTAGAAGACACCTCATCCGCAACATCAACACAAGAGATCTCAATAAAGACTAAGTATCAAGACATCATGGAGATAGTGAGCACGCTAGAGAATCAGGAGTATGTGAAGAAATGAGTCTGAATCCACGGTGAGAGTTCGAAAATCCACTAAGTGTAAGCGACCCACAGTAGGAGTTTTGAAAATTGACTAAGTATCAAGACATCACAGAGATAATGAAGTGACGAAGAATAGAGAGCATGTGAAGAAATGAGCACGAAACCGCAGTGACATGTCGAAAATTGACTAAGTATAAGAGACCTGCAGTGAGATATTGAAAATGACTAAGTACGAAGAATAATTTGGACATAGATGTCTTGAGAGTTGACTAAGTATCAAGAATGACCAAGTACCAAGAAAAATCGATCGGACGAACAAGGTCACAAATATAGAAAAGTGAATTGGGAAAGGGATTAGACTCGCGGTAAGATGTCAAAAATTGTCTAAGTATGAAGAAAATATCGACGAAAGAGATCAAAACATGGAAAGATCAGACGACTCATGATGTCTCATAGACCCACGATGAAATACTAAAAAAATTTCTAAGTATGGGTGCAAAGTGAGTGTGGTGGAATGGGAAGGTGCATTATGGAGGTCACAGAGGTATGAAGAGATATGCCTTAGACCCATGGTAGAAATTCTTGGAGATGCGTCTAAGTATGGGTGAAAAATGAGTGCGGTGGAACGCAAAAGTGCATTCTAGAGGTCACAGAGGTATGAGAAGATATTCCTTAGATCCACGGTGAAACCATCAAGATAACATATCGATGATTGAGGCTAATCAGAGATCTGATCGGGAAGTGGTTGTGAGATGAAGGTTCAAGCCATGTGAAAACTTGATCAACGGTTGAGATTAATCTGAGGTCTAGATCAAATGGTTGTTGTGCATCGTGGTTGCATGGTGTGTTCTTGAGGAAAATTAAGTAGATCGATGGATGTGATTTAACGGAGGTCAAGATCAGACAATGACTATGCGGTTTGGTTAAACATGATCTCGATACTCTAAAGAAGATTGACAATCGAGATCAAATCAAGGATAGATTGGATGAATGTTGAGTGTTGAGGGTGTGTTGTGTGTTTTGATGGGTAGAAAAATAAATCAACGACCATGATTGATTAAGGAACCACATCTGACAAATGTTGAGAATTGAAGTACGCACTGTGGTTTGAGAGAAGATTGCACATGAAACCAAAGGGGATTCTATGTCAGTTTCGAAGGAATGTCGTAGCACAATTTTGAGAATATCCAAAGCTAACTCCATGGACATACTTTTGAATGTGGAAAAATTCAAGAAAGTATGGAATGCATAAGTAATGATGCTCGAATCCAATTTAGTTGTGAAGCAAAGAAAGGATGGAAGAGTCAAAAGTGTGAGTAAGTGTGGATCGTGTGAAGAGAAGCTCTAAGGCTCTGAGGCTCGAGGATCCTAGAAAAAAAAAGGAAGATAATGTAAGGGAGGCTGGAAAGTGCAAGGTTCAAGGAACTTCTGAAATCAAGTAGATTGTGAGTTGAAGGAATGTATTGTGACATCAAAGGAAAAACAACACACCTCTATAGGTGAAGTCTTGAAGGAAAAAGATAATCTAGTATGAATGATAGCTTGAAGAGATTGACATTTCTAGTAAAATTGGTATCTACAAGCAATGTTGAGTTGGTTCTTAGCTAAGGGGATTGGTGTCTCCTACAGGTTGGTGCCTGCAAACACTGTTGTTGAGTTGGTGCTCAAGCAAGCGGATTTGTGTCTCCTGTAGAGTTGTTCCTGCAAATATTATTGATGAATTGGTGCTTAGTCAAGGAGATTGGTGTCTCCTGCAGGTTGGGTTTTGCAAGCATTGTAACAACAAGTTGGTTCCTTAAAAAATTATGGCTAAGTTGGTGCTTAGTCAAGTAGATTGGTGTCTCTTGTAGGTTGGTGCTTGGAAGCATTGTAACAATAGGTTGGTGCCTACAAGACTTTATAAAGAAATTTTTTGGTGGTTTTCTCCCATTTTGGTTTCCATGTTAAATATCTGTGTACAGTGAATTATATGTGTGTATGTGCATTTATCATTAACTGCTTATAATTAGTGAAGTAACAAATTGGTAAAGATTTTAAGAAAATAAAAAGTATTCGTATCCTGATTCACCCCCCTATCATTACAAGCAAGTGTGCTTACAATTGGTATCAGAGCCAGGTTCCTTCAGAATTAGTCTAACCACTGGAAGGTGAATCCTAGTAGCATACATGGATACATAATATTTTTCTACAAATAGAGATCCATTTTTCGATGAATCAAATTATGTATTCTAGAGCATAAGACCGAAAACCTGTCTAATGTCTCTT
>JZKD02S1819845.1:50258-65251 GCA_000966675.3 Picea glauca
AAAAAATAATGAGTCATATTTACATCAAACAATATTGGGTCCATTACCCAAACCTTTGTGCTACGGGTCTTTCTTCAAGGGTTGACATCAATGACAACCAACCTTAATCAACAGTGGAAATATGTAATAATTTCAAGGGCCCTTCAGAAGAGACATCATATTAGCTGTGTAATCTTGATTGTTATCGATTAACAATGCTTTGCAGGAGTGTCACTGTGGAAGGATTGATCCAACATCCTATCTTGAACAAACACTAAAAGATGATAACGACAACAAAAAATAAAACAACAACAGTAAAAGACTCAATTGAAGCACAACAAGAAAAAAAACTTAACTTAGAAATCAGAAATCAAAGTACTGTGAAGCAGAGAAAAGAAGCTCAACAATTGAAAGCAGAACTAGGATACTAGTATACAAAAAAAAAATCCAGACAACATTAGAACTTTTCATGTTGGTTCCTCGCAATATTTCAAGTGAGGGTTGCTAGTGCTGTAGGGAAACAATTGCTCCTGTAAATATTTTGAGATATAAGAATTAGTATCCAAGACAAAAACAATTTGGAAAGGAACGATCACCTGATGTAATCATCATTTCCTTGACATGCAAAATTATCTCATCAAGATAGAGATGGAGACTGACCAATTCATTGAGAGTCATGTGCATAGTTTTTTTAAAAGCAGTACCTGTATCAAGTAAGATAAAAAGGTGACATTTGTAAGGCATGGTATCAAAATTAGTAATGAAAGTAGTTTTGTGAACATTTTACCCTTTTACGTTGATTTTATTGTAACCAAACAAACTGTCAAGTAAGGGTCTTAACTGTGACTCTACAACCTGTTGCAAAAACATTTCAATACTGAGAGGGGAAAAGGGATTTCTCAAAATCGCTTGCCTGAAAGTTCAAAGACAAATAAAAGTTATGATATTAATAGTGGTCCTCGAGGCCGATTCCTAGATTGATACCCATTCATGGTGGGCTGAAAACAAACTTCCAACCCTTAAGAAATCTCTCAAATCCCTTCGAAAGGGTGCTTCCAGTGCAGAGTTAACAAATTCTTGTTTTTGCCTAGCTAGTCTTATAATATGCTGAACAAGACCAGGATCAAAACCATGAAGATCCTCATAAGACCAAGAAAAACCCTTTTGAGATTCACCAAGTAGTCCCGTGGACCTCATCTCTTCCTTACTAGAACATTGGACCTTTATTTTAACATTGGTTGAAGGTTCAAATGTCCTAATGTTCAAGAGGATGGTTTTAATCACCTTCCTCTGTAACTCCTCTTCATTTTGTTTTTCCTTATTGCCCACAACACTCAAAGAAAACAAACTCTCAAGACGATTCAAGCCCTCAAGAATCTTATTATTTTCTACAGATATAATATCCTTGGGCTCAAGAGGTTAATTTTGAATGACAACACAAATTCTCTCGTCGTTAGGCATGGTCTCCCAGAATCCTTCATTTTCAGAAATGCATGGACGATGCAGAGATTGGAAATCACAATCAGGCCAGCGAGGCAAGAGTTTCTGAGTAGAATAGGCTGCAAAGACAACTAACCGATAAACCATTGAATTCGACTCCTTCTTAACATGAGTGATGTTGAAAGATAGAAGGTTCAAGACAAGTGCCCAAACAGTTTGGGAGTATTGTTCCATTAGCTTATCGCTAGGAGAGCATGTCTTACGTATCAGATTCACAACAAGCTCATAATTTCCGAAAACTAAAAGGTGACTGCAACCAAGATTAAGGGCATCCTCAATGCCTAACAACAAAGCTCCGAATTCAACGACATTGTTTGAACAAGAAAACTCCAACCTGTATGACATATTATGAATCTTTCCTGTAGGGGAGACCAAGATAATACCGGCCCCATTTCCTTCACTAGAGTATGAACTATAAAAGTGCATATTCCATAAACCATCATCTAAATCAATTCTTTCCAAAGGAATATTATCCTCTTCAACAAAGATGGAATACACTCCTAGGTCTTCTTTGATATAGTTTATGCTAGATTGCGGGATATTCTCTATGTAGGGTGAAATTCTTCCCTCTCTAAGGACTATGATATTCTTACCATTCTGAGGAACGGATAAATGTGTCCCATTGAGCGAGAGGTATCCACCTGTTAGGGATTTCTAATCTCTCCCCAATATAATTGAATAATTGATTACAGGAATATCAATCACCTGAATGCTGAGGGTTGTCCTTATCTCAGGATGAGCGCATAAAACCAAGGTTACATATTTAATCTCGCCTATGGTTGTTTGTTGTAGACTATTATAGGAAAGCATGCTTTTGGCATTTTTTGTTTGTACATGACAAGTCTATCTCTTCCATAATAATGTTCGACATGACGCTTGGGCCTGAACCACCATCAATAAGGCAACAATGGGCAATATTATCCATGATCTTTACAAAAATATAAAAAGGGGTTTTTTTTACAGGGTATCTAAAGTTATGTACACCTACTTTATATACAGAAGAATCCTCTTCTTCTACCTCTTCGGAAAGATTGGCTACAACAAAAGATTTTCATTCCATATATTGTTTTAGATGCATCTGTTGTTCAGGGATGGCAACCATGTGTAGGAGGGTTGCATATGCTTTGATGTTGGCCAATTGATTCAAGATATTATATTTGGAAGAGGGAGGAGGGGGAGTGATTATTTGACTCTTAGGAATTTTAGGAACCTGGGGCATAACAACGGTTAAGGATGAGCTTGGGCTAGAAGAACTGCGAGGAAGATCAATTTTTCCCTTGGGAGAATATGATTTTCTCCTAGTGTTGATGACCTTGACATCCTCTGGCTCTACAAATTATAGGAAAACAATAGTAGATTCTAGTCTTTTACCAAATATCTTATCTCTAGCACTTTTCTTTACCTCACACGTGGTTTCTTTGAGGTGCTCCTCACAAAAGTTACACCAACTTCGAGGCAAGATAGCCTTAGTTTGAAAATTGTTTTCAATTATATTTCTAAAGGGAGTTGTAGAAGAGTTTGAAGCTCCTGGGGTGAGAGGGGAGACAACACCCTTATGCTCAAATGCTATCATACGATTATTCATATATTTTACTAGATGTAAGAGAGCGGACATGTATGTCTGTCTAACTAATTCTCCCTGGGGAAGACCAGTTCCTTCAAGATGTTCCTCATACTTTGAGCAAGTGTGAAGAGCGGAACTGAGATTATCAATGGATTTTTCCTCAAGCCTATGGCGGTAGGGAGAAGACAATGCATTGTAGTAATGCATGAATGTGGCTTGGTTCTGGGGGCAGATAAGTTTAGGAATTTGATTGCACAATTTGGTGAACCACAAGTTGAAAGACTTAATAGTATCACCCTCCTTGTAGGTAAAATTATTGTATTCCCTTAACTTGTCAACTGGGCTTTTAGATTGCCCATAAGTGTATCTGAACCAGTATATTAACTCCTCCCAAGTAGATATAATATTAGGAGGAAGGTCAAAGAAGTCGGTCACAACCTTTCCTTCCAAGGAATTGAAAAACAAGCACATGAAAGTGTCATTGTCATTAGCCCCTATGCTATGACAAGCATTAGAAAATGCTACTAGGTGTTCATTGGCACTGACAGTGTTATTTCCTAAAAACTTAGGCAAATTCTCTTTAAACTTCGGAAGCGAGCGAGTAGCAGGTGCTAGGTTAAGAGGAGAGGACACATGCCATGGTGTGGTTGTGGCATCTTCTTCAAACTGAAAAAGTCCATACTTTTTAATGAATTTGGTGGGGTTTGTAGTATATTGGACAGGGATATGGTGGCTATATAAGATAACATTCACTGACGATGATGAATATTGGGAAGATGGAGCACTTCCAGTGCCACCAGAGCCACCACTATATGCCATCTTGTGGATGATAGATGAGGGAAAGAAAGATGAGTTGGATGAATCAAATAAAGTCCTCCTTAGAGCATTTTTTTGGACAGATAACACTACGTTTCTTCTTCCTATTTCAGAAACATGATTGATTTTAGGTGACAATCCCCTTCTTCTTCTAGAAGCATGAGAATCTAAGGACATGAAAGAAAGGCCAAAACTGAAGAAACAAAAGGTTACTGCTGATTTCTAGGCTATCTATGTCTAGCCTCCAATTGTTCTTGAGCAATAACATCTCATTCAATTGCTGCCAAGAATGGTTAAGTTCGGCATGGGTATTGGCAGTGTCTACAATGGTGTTAAACAAGTTCAAAGCAATGTTGGTCTGGTCTTGAAGACCAGCCTCAATATTGGGCTACCTTGCAACAAGAACAATCATTAATAGCAAAATGATCAAAGAATCGATTTCAGAAAAGAAAGATGTATCGATGAAAAATCAAATATTTTTTTTTTTAACCAGAGAGATATCGAAGATCTCCCTAGTATGGTCGCAAATACATGTTGAGGAAAATATATGAATTGATCTTACTCAAACATTTTTCAGACTTTACTTGGCTAAATCAAAGTAGACGGGAATATCACCCTATGTTTATAGCTAAAAAAATAACATCCTAACTCACAAGTATTAATTACAAGTGCTTAGGATAGTCTTTTATCAACAAAAAGCTTGCTGGAAATTCACTTTTTATGTAAATTTATGAATATAACAGTTGTTGAAATAAATGTAAGAACAAAAGTAAAGACACCAAGATGACAATCATGACAGTTGAGACATAAAGAAATCCTTTATTTCATTCCAATTCACCAAAGAGTCATTTTCTTTAAAAAATATCATACAAAAATATTGGACCAAAGTCAAACTTAGACATCCCCGATGGAACATACAAAAGGACCTCTGATAGAAAACCAAAACTGAAGTCTAAAATCTGGATCAACTTTCCACATATTTCTGCCTACTCGACTCTGCACAATAGCCTTTATCAGTCATGAAATTTAACTCACAAATAGAGAAGTCTACACATACTATCAAAGATAGATCAACACCTCTGAAAAACAAGTGTCTGAATGATTTGATTTAGCCCTGAATATTGATGTCTACAATAAGACCCTTCTATCACAAAAGAGAATTAGGCTGTGATGAATATATGAATGAATGAAAACTGAACTATCTCAACATAATTTCAAAGAGCAAACCTTAGCATGCTTTTGCTTCTATCCTCCCTTTCCTTTTTCTTTTAACAATTTAGAATTGGTTGAAGTAGTTAAACTAACTCATTAGTTAAGTTAATTAAAAGACTCAACTAAATTTAGTTAGGGGGGAAAGTAATAATCATAATAAGGGTCATAATTAAATAATAACTAGTAGGTGGGACCCCTTGTGACTCCCTTTAGTTCATAACAATCATAACAATCATAACATAACCATTGGTTAAGCAAAACACACCTCCTTGTGCCTCCCATAAACCTATTCACTTTTCGCAATTTAAAATTATTTCAAAATAATACTCATATGTCCAAAATAACCATGCTGCCCAAAGATCCATGAAATCAAATTTCATAAAACACTAGACAACATAAAACTCAAAAGCCATATTTCCTAGTCTATGATGCAACCCTTCCTTGGTTGCTTCTTCCACTTCTTGATTTCCTTGAATTTTCCTTTGGCTATGTAGAGCCTTTAGGCTTAATCTCGCTGATCACATGGGAACAATCGTCCCTCAAATGCATCCGGGAAGACACGGATTTGTCAGAGTCACTGAAGGGTGAGGAAGGGGCAATCACATATTTTTTTTTATCAAGTGCACGGTGGGATTTAGTATTCAATCTCTTGATAACATGGGAGGATTTCAATGGCGAGTGATTAGGGGAAACTTGGACAATGGGGTTAACTGACAGAGGAGGAGGAAAAGACAAGTTGGGCCAACCATGATGTTGGGATACTGCCGGGTGGACAATCTCCTGCCATCCATCATTTTCAGGGACCTCAGGTTTTAATGAGACATGAGGAGGTACATGGATCCCACATGCTTGCGGGGCTTGGAAAGGAGGCCTTTCAGGCATGGGTCGGACTATTCCCTACCCAATCCAATTAAAGAATCCGGCATGAAACATTTGTCCAAGCTCTTCTGAATCAATGCTAAAATGTATAGAGAACGTGGACCTTATTGGGCCTTGGTTCCAGTTACCTCTATCTCTATTTCCTCGGCCATGGCTTCCTCGACTGAAAAAATTCATCCTGCATGTGTAATCGATTAGAAAATAGTCTTTTAAATAACCATGCATGACAACTCTTAAAAATATGAAATAGATTTGGCTCAGAATGTATCAGACTCATGCAATCCAATCCATACAAATTGTTTTACTGTTAATCAATGAGCAGGGGGTGGAACATGGTTCTGGAATATGTGAGGGGTTTGTATTAAGAGAAAATATGATATAATGAAAGGGGAGAAGCATGGTCACTTCTCAATGATAACAATAATCAACTATAAAGAAAACCAATAAAACCTCATTGCAATTCACACAAGATGCTGCCACTTTCATCCATTTTAACACAAAAATTCTCTTGACTGTAATCAATCTCAGAACAGGGAGTGAAAAAGGGATATGGGAGGTGACGGGGTTTGTAATTAGAGGAAAGTGAAATAATGGAAGGGAAGAAGGACTGTTACTATTCATGGGATTAATTAAGTGATCCATAAAACATTCTGTAGAAGGATATGCATCAACCATCAATCACTTGACTAAATAATAATTTCTGTGTATTTAACAAGTTCACTGTTCAAAATCAAATGTCCCACACCGTGCCACCACAAAACAATGAGAATACTATACAATTTTCAAGAGGTTCTATTCCCTTAATTCACACACTTTTCATTTTAGAACAATTTACGAACAATACCCATTTCCAATCTGTAACTACCAAAAAAAACCACTGCCCATGCATTTCTTCAATCCACAACTATACCCAAAGTCATGTTTTCAAATTAACAATGAAGTCACTATTACTGCAATCGGGCCCATCATTTAAATGAAATGACATTCGTTGAACATATATGGTAGTAACCCAAAATAATCAAGACCAAAATACAGCCCACAGTCACCATTTTGACACAAGCTACGCAGAGGGTAATTTTCCCAGGCAATGTAGTTCTGCCATTGCCAAGAAAAAAACAATTTGATGTGACTTAAAAATTGGATCATCCATTCAACATGATGGGGTATCAACATCATTTCTTAACAAATGATCTATTGCAACAAAACATTCTCAAAAACTCTATGGGTATCCTTGAGTGTGAAGCCATCTATGTTATACACAGTGTGCATCGAACAAACACAATGAGGCAACATATCCATTCAACAAAAAAAATACGCAATCATTCCAATAAATCATCCATCATGCCGAGCCATTGATTAAATAAAATATCATTGTGACCTAATCACACTGTAATTGAATATGCTGTGTAAACCCAGGTTTACACAGCCGAACAAATATAAATATGCAGTGGAAAAATTCTCTAGAGTGATCCAACTCAATAGTCATTTGACCCAAAGAAGAACAAAATTACCATGCCCATTAACTCATTTTCAAAAACACCATGCACACACGCGATATGCATGATCAACATCAAGTCCTTATAACCAATGCCATTTAATCGTCCAAATGATTCTCAGTGCAATTACCAGTAACTGTGTATTAACCAAATAATTCACCACTGTTGTAGAAAAGCAATCAACCGAACAAGCTGTGGTAGCTATGCATACCCACATATCCATTCGAATTGGGGAAACATCCCTCTCCATTAAACAAAACTGAGTTATCAAACATAATGAGAGTGATTGTGTAACTTTAGTCGTGCAGATAACAAATAGGGTTTACCAACATTTTACAGATGTAGTAACTAAATGCCAAACCAACACGAATGTCATATAGCCAACTAGATGGGTCTGTACTAAAAAATAGTCGGCAATATACAACCATCCAACAATCAAGTGGTAAAACCAACATGCTAGGATGGTGTTCCATGTCAACCCTCGGACCTCTGGAGTTAAAGTTTTGCACAGTGACTAACATAGGGAAGCTAGAGCCAACTTCCTTCAGTAGTGAAAAACCTCGATACCAACTGTTAGCGATATTTCTTGTCTCGAGATTAGGCGTACCCAAGTCTGCAGTTTGCATGGGAAGTACCCAAGAATAACCCGAGAGAATCCTGTTTTTCAGCAGCAAGTCAAGCGAGCGGGCGAAGTTTTGCCATCGGCGGCTGAGATCCATCCATAGAAGGGGATCGACGGCCATCGAGTTTTCGGGGCCGACCAGTCGCCCAGGGTTTAGCAAGGGGAATCACCATGGGTCAAAATGAATCTGGACCGGTCGATCTCATTGGGGCAGGTGGAAAGCCTGTCGGCATATCACAGATCGGGGTTTCGGGGAGCAGGCACCCCTCATTTCATGCATTTTGAAACCTAGAACCTCGAATTTCTGATAGCGCCCAGGATCAGGCCCATGGTTCCGGTGCCTGGTCGTAAGAGAACATGAATGGAGGAGGGGCGTTTATGTTTGTCATTTGGCCACTCGGGCCCTGAAACGTCAAGCTAAATCTCAGAAGGAAGGCATTGTGATGCTCCAGATGCTGATTCGAAGTGAGCTAAATCCCAGTACCTGTTGGGGATTAATGAAGAAAAGAGAGGGTGGTTCAAACCTCACCTCGCTCATTTATTGCAGAGTATGGAGGTCCCGATCGAAAGGATGCCCAAGAGGGTCCCCTGTACCATTTCTCCTCAGGGAAGCCACTCTGAGTCTTCAATTTGCCAGAAGAATCTGCACACGCCAAGTCAACATTCAAAGGGTCCAGCTACCTCTGGCGCAGGCCATGCCAAATTAAGGTAGCGTATGACAGAGTGATGTAGGCTAGATTTGATTGAGGCGACACCATCATTGAATGTTTTGAGACGCCTCTGCTGGGAAAAAGGAAGGGGAGAGTATATGTAGGCATTTTTTCCATTTTGTAAGGATCGATGGTTGAGCAGAGCTCTCTACTGTAATTTTTTAACAACTATTCTAGCTTTTAGCTTATGCATCTGTATATGAGATTTCTTATTTTATGACAGACAATTCTTCTTACTCCGTCTGATTTTCATCTCATGCTAAGAGGGTTCGTGAACGACTGACTCGTGCGAATTATTGTAGTTCTGTTATGATAAAGGATTTATTATTACATAATTGTGTCCTTTGGCTTTGCGTTTGAATGTAAGACGATCTTGTGTTTAAATGCCTTCTTCTACAGTCTGTTAGAAACCTGCTGTTTATAACAGACCTCCACTTTTCTCTTGTATAAGTCTTCTTCTTGTTCACCCTTTACTACAGTTCACTGTCTGAAATTTATGCAAGACCTCACTTGCTCATGCATACCTTGCCTGGTTTTAGAGTTGGAACACTATCATTTTGAGTTTACCTCCATTTGATCACCCATCTATAAACAACCGTGACATAAAACTGATGGGCATCGGGCTCTTCTCCTGCTAGCAATCCGGGAGTGACTTCCGTCGCTAACATTTCTGGCGCCGTTGCCAGGGACGAAGTTGAATATTTTCCCCGGGATTGAACGACAACGATTAACTGATTCTGAAGGTGCATCAGATACTAGAATTATCAAGATTGCTGCTATGCACCTGGTGACTCCATTGTGACGACTCCGCTGGGGAGAACCTGCTCTATCAATTGTGGCTTTCAGAGGCAGACACACGCGGTCTCATCCACAAATGCCCCTAGCTACACCTAAAACCGATCCAGAGGTGGTTATTAGAAAAGGAAAGGCTCCTGAAGAAGAAGCTTCCACCGCCGAAATAGGTAATCCGCCATCTCCTTATGTAAGAACTCTGTTTTCTCCTCCTCAGTTTCTTAATAGACCTCCTTCAAAAGTTTCCCGTTTCCTAAATTTTGGGAGTGTTCCTGCTGAGTTTTCCCCTCCTAGTCTGGGATTGGAGGGAGAAATCCTTGTCACTCCCCTCTCCTCTAAAGCTGTACCTTGGTATAGACCCAGGACTACAGAAGATTTCCCCACTCCTGCATAAGGAGGAGCACCTGCTGACTTGAGTTCGCTAGATTTCTCCTTAAATCCTCTCTTGTTTCCCACTCCCATTAAGAACTCATCCCTAGTATCCACGTTCCAAGTTCCTTCTCCTCTGAGTTCCCCTTTACATAATATCCATATGGTTGGAGAAAATCCCCCTATGACCGCAATGGAGGCCATCATAGCCGCTAGGTATGCTCCTCTTGTCTTACCATAGCTTCTCAATGCCCTCCCACCAGATGGATACCTAAAGCAGCTGCCCAAGTTTACAGGCGAGGGGGACATAACTGCTGAAGAACACCTTTCAGCCTTTTATACTTTCGCGGATGATAATGTTATCATGCATGCAGATGTATGGATGAGTATTTTTGTCCATAGTCTCCAAGGAGAGGCTAGAAAATGGTTCAAGGCCCTGCCTCCTGGATCTATTGATGGAATCGAAGCTTTAGATAGTACCTTTTTGAGACAGTGGGGAGATAAAAAAGATTTCATGTATTACATGACAAAGTTTGGGTCGTTGAAAAGAAAGGAAGGAGAGTCTGTCTCTGACTTCTCCAAGAGATTTAATAAAATGTACAACAGAATCCCTGCTGAGATAAAACCCTCCGAAGCCTCTGCAAAGATCACTTACTCCAGTGATTTTGATTATGATTTCTGCCTACTGCTAAGGGAGAGAAGGGATGTTACGCTGGCCCACATGCAGGATGCGGCCATGGAGGTAGAA
Source organism: Picea glauca (assembly GCA_000966675.3). Classification (NCBI taxonomy): domain Eukaryota; kingdom Viridiplantae; phylum Streptophyta; class Pinopsida; order Pinales; family Pinaceae; genus Picea; species Picea glauca. The sequence continues at coordinate 60,946 of JZKD02S1819845.1, forward strand.
TCTAACATATTGGATGTCAACCGACTCAGGAATGCAGGTGATAGAAATACGCCCAAGAACAGGCATGAAACTTCCTCATCCAGTTCCTCTCCCTGCCCCATCAGATAGATGAGACAGCTAGATCAATAAAATTGCTTGCTGCCAAGATGGAGAGGTGGGAATTAGAGGGGAAGCCCATGTACATAAATCCCCAGAACACTGATGATAGAGGTTTCAGACGACCTGCTAACAATATGCCTCAGGTTTTCCTGAGGGAAAAAAGGGGAAAAGACAAATAAGATCGAAGGGTTCAAACCCCCCTCCAAAATAACCTAGTTGATCATGAGGAAAGAGAGGAGATAGACAAGTTTGGCCCTGAAATTCACTGTATTGAAGAAGCTCCCCCTTTTCCCCATTTGACGCAGTCTGCATACGAAGAATCCCTGATGAGTTCTCAAATTCATGAGTTGGGGAAAGAAAAAAGGGCCAGTCACTCTTCTAACAGATATAATCTCAGATCGAGAAGGAAAGAAGGAGACTTTGATAGCCTAGACCAGCCCCTCATAGCAGAAAAACCTACTAGATCTGCAATAGCCGCTACTAAATATAAAGGAGCTCAGAGCACTTTTCCAGTAGTCAAAGAACCCGTCACCAAGGTAAGGGAAGATCCTAAGCCTATTCCATCGTTTAATTTTGAACATGAAATTCAAAAGATCAGGATCCCCGTCCCCCTCTCAGAGCTAGTTAAAAACGAGGATTTTAAAAGATCCCTCTCCAAGCTGCTACAATCTGAGTCCCCTCAGCCCCCCTCTGATTTAGTAAACCTTCAAGATGAGAAACCAACCGTCATCTTAGGCCCCATGGTAGAAGACAGAGATGACTCATCCCCCCCCTTCTACACATCCCTGAACATACATGATAAAGTGATGCATAACTGCCTCATGGATTCAGGGGCTTCCCATAAGCTTATGCCAAAAATAGTCATGGAAGAATTGGGACTGGAGGTGACAAGAACTTATCATGATTTATATTCTTTCGATTCAAGGAGAGTGCAGTGTCTAGGAGTCATCAAAGACCTGGTGGTTTCCCTGTTTCAGCTACCCATGAAAAGTGTGGTCATGGATATCGTGGTAGCCGACGTTCCCCCCAAATTTGGTATGCTATTGTCTAGATCATGGATAAAAAAACTTGGAGGGACGCTACAGATGGATCTCACATACGCCACCATTCCGGTCTTCGGAGGGGAACAAAGGAGATTATACAGAGAATCCCAGCTAGCCTATATTTTCAGTGATGAAGCAGACCCTACCAATCACCCCATCTTTGCACTTGACACCGACTTGTTGGAAATGTTTAACAGGTAGAATATGCTTGTCATTGATGGAAAGTACAACAATGAATATGGCATGTGTACAGGAAGAATGTACAAAGGATTGTTGGCATGTTTTACAGGATGACAGGAAAACAAAAGACAAAGTTCAGAGAGGTGAATGATCGCGCAGACGTCAGAATCCCTTAAGGATCCGAGGAGAATAAGCTCAGGAGGCATAGCTTTCTTATACGCGCAAGGAGCACAGGAAAGAGACCGAGAGCCGTCGGATCTCACTCGGAAATCCCGACAGCTGTTGGATCGGGAGAAGCTGCACAGATGTTAAGCACAGGAGTTGGCATGTAGAAGAAGTGATCTGCGCCGTCAGATTGGAAGCGGATACCCGACAGCCGTCAGATCTGCAAAATATGCGAGGGAGATAAGCCATCGGAGAATCGGGGATCGGGACTTTGAAATGTCCAATTCATTCGACAATGAAAACTCTGAAATCACGATATGCGATTTCGTGATGTAATCACAGCCGTTGGATAAGAAATGTTATGGACCGTTGATCACAGCCCGTATCGGAGAATCGGGAATCGGGGTTTCGCGACTCTCGTGAACAAGTGCATCAGAAACCCCAAAATCGTGAAATGCGATTTCCCAATATGAAAGATAGTGTGTGGGCCACCAAGAAAGATCAGATTCATCCATCTGGAAGGACGCGTGGCAAAGGATCCAGCACCGTTGGGAAATCAGAGATCCCGGTGACAAGGGATTTGCGCATTGTGAAATAGCGATGCAAGAAATCCCGATTGAATCTGGACCGTCAAATCCAGAAAGGATCAGGATCGTTGATTGCAGCTCGTATCAGAATTTTGGGGATCGCGAATTCAAAAAGGCAAGAACACACTGCAACAGAAACCCTGAAATCGCGAAACGCGATATTGCGATTCAATCGCAACCGTTGAGTCAATATCGCATCTGGACCGTTGATTTCCTTCATCGGAGGATCGGGGATTCCGTAGGCATGTGCATGGTGACATCGAAAATGCCGAAACCCCAATAAAATGTTTGACCGAGGTCATGTGTTGATGGTCATATGGCCCAAGGCCTATAGCCAGCAAGGCTAACGCGTGTCAAGAGTACGGTGGAAGTCGGGTATTCGGAAATCGCGAATTTAAGAGGAAAAGAAACCAATACATAAGGAATCCTGAAACCCGATTTAAAAAGGGCGCGTAGGGTTAATTCAAATTTTAAAAGGGGGTCCGATTTCCCCCGAGCAATAAATATGGGACTCGATGAGCGTTGAACTGTTCCTGAACCCAGGGGTTTAAGAAGGGGTCGCTGCCTTTTCTACAGGAAGATAGAAGGCGAAGTGAGGACGGTGATAGGCGGTAGGGGTCTTCTTTTCAGAGGACGTGGAGGCCATTTTCTGACAGAAGGGATAATCGACAGGTGACTGAGGTCATTTGTGCAGGCCGCATGGAAGGTTTGAGGATGGAGGAACCTCATTATGGTAGTCGGGCGACATATCTACAGTGACAGGGAGTTCTTGGCCATGGGTTTAAACAACCACGAGAGTTGCGGTATTATATCCAGGTTTATTGATTTGTTTAATGTGTGTTTAGGAAGCTTTCACAGCTGCTTGGCAGACTGTAGATCTGTGTTTACTCTAGAGATAATTTCTGTTGTTGTCATAGCCACTAGATGAAACTACCTGATCTAGTGTGAAAATTAATGAAACGTGGTCAGCAGTGAGTATGAGGGTTAAACCCTTCAGTAGTAGCCATCTACCAGTAGAAACTGTTGTTATCGTCAGGGGGTTGAAGCTCCCTTCCAGGAAAGGATGGTAAATGAGAGAAGGTTGTAGCCTTCAATAGGTAGAAGCCTGCGTACTAGTATGATTCTACACTACTACATTGTTGTAGAATGTTTTCTTAATAATAATCATTGAAGACAGAGACAACAACAACGGTGGTTTTTTCCCGATTTGGGTTTCCACCTTAAATTTCGGTGTTCATGTGTCCTATTCATCAGTGTTAGTTTATTTGGTTATTACTGCACTGAATCACTGCTTAATAGACATCTGATGAATGAAGAAATTCGTAATAAGATCTCTATATGCACTAATGTTTTCATAAGAATATACAACAACTGGTCTCTATAAAGTAGATTAAGATTGTTAATGAAAGAAAAGTGAAAAATCGATTGATAGCTCAAAATACTAATTCACCCCCCCCTCTTAGTATTTCTCAACAATTGGTATCAGAGCTTGGTCCTTCTGAAAAGGCTTAGCCGCTAGAAGGAAGATCTATCAAAATGAGCAATCAAGATGGAATGGCATCTATTAGGCCTCCACTCTTCAATGGAAACAATTTAATATTCTGGAAAACAAGGATGAGATCTTATCTTCAGTCTCTGGGAGAAGATGTATGGGCTATTGTTGAAGGAGGATATCAATATCCATCTGCAGTTCCAACAGATCCAGCAGAAAGAAAAACCTACGAAACAAATGCAAAAGTAGTCAATGCTATGTTAGGAAATCTAATTAAATTAGAATTTGTCAAAGTCATGCAGCTGAACACAGCAAAGGACATATGGGACAAAATCATTCTGAGTTATGAAGGTGATGCAAAGGTAAAAAGTGCTAAACTGCAAACCCTCAGAATTCAATATGAGAATCTTAAAGTGAATAATGAGGAAAGCATTGCCAATTTCTTTTTACATCTTGATGATATCGTAAATCGCATGAGAAATCTAGGAGAAACAATAACCAAATCTACCTTGGTTGAATTTTTTTTAAGATCTCTAACTGCAAAATTTGAGTCAAAAGTATCAGCTCTTGAAGAAAAGCAGGATCTTCAAAATCTTACTGTGGTGCAACTACATGGCATACTAAGTGCTTATGAAATGAGAAGAGGAGGACCATCCGAAGTCAAAGATGCAGTCTTTAGAACTTCTACAAAAGGAATGGACGTACAAACAACAGAAGGATCAGGGTATATCTCAGAAGAA
>JZKD02S1819845.1:69849-80309 GCA_000966675.3 Picea glauca
TTCTTCATAAGTTGAATTATAAAGTATAAGTTTTTGCATAACAGGTTTCCCTTATTGCAGAGATTTATAAATCATAAAATTGTTATGATTTCTTATGTCTTGTTTGTCCTGTAAATAACTCAAAGAGCATCGCAGCCTATCGTTTACGAGAAGCTTATGGACTAACCGTGCGAGTTTACTTCCTCCGACCAGCTTCAAAGTCATCATACACTGGACAAATTAGGAGTGCTTCCAGGTCAATCTGTCATTTATATGTTAGCATACTTGTTTAATATATTAGATTGTTTAATTTCAGTAAATATATTAGATCGTTTAATTTCAATAAGTTTTGTTTCTTATTCATAAAATATAAAAATCAAAAAATATCTCTGGCTGTCTTAGGGCAGAAAACACATGAGTTTTACAGGTTTTATTCAAATCTGTAACTTGTATATATTGTATATTTGTGAATAAGTTGTAATTCAATTAGTAATTAGACGGTTAATTAATAGTAATTAGTAGGATAGTTAGAGTAGTTTGTATTTAGTTTTAGTTTAATTTAGTAGTTTGTTTTAATTAGATTAGTGTATTAGTTTGTTTTAGTTAGTTTAGTTAGTTTTATTTGTTTTAGATAGATTAGTTAATTTAGATTAGTTTTCTCTTTGGTTTTCTTAGGATCTTAGAGCAGCCAACGGAGCCGTTAAACCCATCAGGGTGGTTCATTCCAAACGGCTTGGGTTATTAGACAACCCCGGACCGGTTCCACTCTCTCAATTGACGGACGAACAATTTCGCCCGTCAACACCTTCACCACTCCTTGGGGCACATTCATGTATGCCAAAATACCATTTGGGTTGATAAATGCAGGAGCAACATTTCAGCGAGCCATGGATATAGCCTTCATCAGAGAAAAAAACCAGTTCATAGTGATCTACCTAGATGACATCACGGTCTTCTCCAGTTCTGATAAAGAGCACCACTGTCACTTAAGGAAAGTTTTCTCAAAGTGCCGGAGATTTGGCCTTTCCATAAATCCCAAGAAGTCCCTGTTCGCTATGATGGAGGGCAAGTTGCTAGGCCATATAGTATCGACAGAAGGAGTAAGAATTGATCCCAGCAGAGTGGAGGCAATTCAAGCCTTGTCAATTCCCAGGTCTAAAAAAGAGGTCCAGGCATTTCTAGGAAAGATTAACTTCCTGAGGAGATTCATCTCAAATTTTGTTGAACTGGTAAAACACATCACAACAATGCTCAGAAAGGGAAGCGAGGTGAGATGGACCGCTGAGCCTCGGGCATATTTTGACCGGATAAAAAAGGCATTGAATGAGGCGCCCGTGCTAATCAGTCCTGATTATTCCAAGGATTTCCTGATTTTTTCCTTTGCTTCCTGGGATACAGTGGCAGCGGTCTTACTGCAGAAAAATGAGGAAGGGCATGAGAAACCCATCGCCTTCTTCGGCAGGGCGTTAAGAGACACAGAGAGAAGGTATGAAATCATGGAGAAGCAGGCCTATGCCTTAGTGAAAGCTCTTAAAGATTTTAGATTCTATGTCTTGCATTCAAAAGTAACAACATATGTTCCTTCAGCTTCCATGAAGGACATCCTTGTGTAGCCCGACATAGATGGGAAAAGAGGCCGATGGATCGCTAAAATTATGCAATTTGACTTAGAGATAAAACCCACCAAGTTGGTTAAGGGGCAAGTTTTAGCCAAGATACTGGCTGAATCTAACTATGAATCCTTGGGAGTTAGTTTCATCAATACTTGCTCAAGATCTCAGCAAGCTGAATCGCCCAGCCAATGCTCTCAAGATGGCTTATCGCTGGCAGAATGTGCCTGGTATCGTGACATTCTGTATTTTCTATAGGAGTTGAAGCCCCCTGATGGAATGGGAAAAAGCAAAGCAAGGGCTCTAAAGATCAAGGTGGTCAGGTATTGCCTCATCGACCAAACCTTGTACTGGAAAGACCCTCTAGGGGTATTTCTGAGATGCCTGGACCCACAGGAGGCCCAAAAGGTTACGGCTGATTTTCATAGTGGCCTTTGCAGAGGTCATCATTTCTGGAAGACAACAGCTCACAAGATACTCCGAGTTGGGTATTACTGGCCCACTTTATTCCCCGATGTTTGCAGGGAGATCAGATCTTGCATCAAATGCAAAAAGTTCTCAGGAAAACAACATCTCAAATCGCTGCCATTAAAACCCATAGTAGCTTCGACACCTTTTCAACAATGGGGGTTGGACTTCATCGGAGAAATTCATCCTCCCTCAAGTGGTTAGCACAGATGGATCCTGACTGCAACAGATTATTTCACCAAGTGGATAGAAAATTTCCCCACCAGAAGCGCATCACACAAAGTAATTATCAGCTTCCTGGAGGATATCATAGCCCAAATTGGCTGTCCCAGTAGAATCGTCACCGATAATGCTGCTTCCTTCAAATCTGAACCTCTGATTAAGTTCCGTGAGCAGTTCCAGATCTCGCTAATTCACTCCACCCCCTACTATCCCCAGGGAAATGGTTTAGTGGAATCCTCTAACAAAAGCCTGATAAAGATCATCAAAAGATTGTTAGAGGATAAAAAAAGAGCCTGGGATTCAAAGTTGAAATTTCTCTGTGGGCCGATTGTGTCACAATGAAGAAGTCTCTAGGTACTTCGCTGTTTCAACTAGTCTACAGAGCAGAGGCGGTTTTCCCTACCCAGCTCGCCTTACCTGTGGCAAAGTTCTTTCAAGACTACGAAGGAGAACCAAATCATATGATCAGAAGAATTCATCAGGTAGTGGAAGTGCAGCAGATCAGAGAACATGTGAGGGACGCAACTTACAGTCATTAGCAGAAGATCAAACAGGCTTTTGACAGGAAGGTCAGGAAAAAGGAGTTCGAGATCGGGGATTTGGTATTTAAGTGGGACACACCCAGACAGGATAAAGGTAAGCACAACAAGTTCGATGCCCTCTGGATCGGCCCCTTCAAAATCTTTGAGATTTTCTCCAACAACACATATGGGTTGCAGGATCTGGAAGGTGAAGAGGTTTTCAACAGCCCAGTGAATGGGCATTTTTTGAAAAAATGTTTTATTTGAGCCTTGGACGGCTCCTCTGTTTGTAAATATTGTCCTTTTACCTTTGTGTATTTTCTTTTTTACAAATTTTCGGCTTAATAGGTGACTCCATAGCCCAATAAAAAGGCATTGAAGCTGTGGAAGGAGTTCTTAGAGAATCGCAGGGATGACTCTATCCCCCATGGAGCCTAATGTTAGCGATATTTCTTGTCTCAGGATTAGGCGTACCCAGGTCTGCAGTTTGCATGGGAAGTACCCGAGCATAACTCGAGAGAATCCTGTTTTTCAGTAGCAAGTCAAGCGAGTGGGCAAAGTTTTTCCATCGACGACCGAGATCCATCCATAGAAGTGGATCGACGGCCATCGGGTTTTCGGGGCCGACCAGTTGCCCAGGGTTTAGCAAGGCAAAGCGCCATGGGTCAAAATGAATCTGGACCGTCCGATCTCATTGGGGCAGGTGGCAAGCCTGTTGGCATATCACAGATCAGGGTTTCAGGGAGAAGGCACCCCTCGTTTCATGCATTTTGAAACCCAGAACCCTGAATTTTTGATAGCGCCCAGGATCAGGCCCATGGTTATGGCGCCTGGTCGTAAGAGAACATGACTGGAGGAGGGGTGTTTATGTTTTTCATTTTTCCACTCAGGCACTGAAGCGTCAAGCTAAATCTCAGAAGGAAGGCATTATGATGCTCCATACGCCGATTCGATGTGAGCTAAATCCCAGTACCTGTTGGGGATTAATGAAGAAAAGAGAGGGTGGTTCAAACCTCACCTCGCTCATTTATTGCAGAGTATGGAGGTCCCGACCGAAAGGTTTCCCAAGAAGGTCCCCTGTACCATTTCTCCTCAGGGAAGCCACGCCGAGTCTTCAATTCGCCAGAAGAACCTGCACACGCCAAGTCAACATTCAAAGGGTCCAGCTACCTCTGGCACAGGCCATGCCGAATTAAGGTAGCGTATGACAGAGTGATGCAGGCCAGATTTGATTGAGGCGACGCCATCATTGAAAGTTTTGAGACGCCTCTGCTGGGCAAAAGGAAGGGGAGAGTATATGTAGGCATTTTTGCCATTTTGTAAGGATCGATGGTTGAGCAGAGCTCCCTACTGTAATGTTTTAACAACTATTCTATCTTTCAGCTTATGCATCTGTATATGAGATTTCTTGTTTTATGACAGACAGTTCTTCTTACTCCGTCTGATTTTCATCTCATGCTAAGAGGGTTCGTGAATGACTGACTCGTGCGAATTATTGCAGTTCTATTATGATAAAGGATTTATTATTACATAATTGTGTCCTCTGGCTTTGCGTTTGAATGTAAGCCGATCTTGTGTTTAAATGCCTTCTTCTACAGTCTGTTAGAAACCTGCTGTTTATAACAGACCTCCGCTTTTCTCTTGTATAAGTCTTCCGCCTGTTCACCCTTTACTACAACTCACTGTCTGAAATTTACGCAAGACCTCACTTGATCATGCATACCTCGCCTGGTTTCAGAGTTGGAACACTATCATTTTGAGTTTACCTCCATTCGATCACCCATCTATAAACAACCGTGACATAAAACTGATGGGCGTCGGGCTCTGCTCCTGCTAGAAATCTTGGAGTGACTTCCGTCGCTAACACCAACAGTGCATACATAGAGGGAACCATGAATTTATTCACGGATAGATAACAAGTCCCGAGATAGGAGGGATATCATAGAGGAGCGAGGCTCCAACCCGATGGATAGTGATGCTTAACGCACGCAGGGAGTAACCCTTATGGCTCTTAAAACAACCACAACACTGAGGTTATGACAAGGTTGAGTTAGAACCAGAGAGTCCATTTAATGGCCTTTAATGATGAAATCAATCATTTCCCAAATGACAAAACACAGTGATGTAGAGTGCCTTCAGCCATTAAAGCCATAAAAACCGGAGATGCGCACGCTTGGGGGAAACCATCCACCCAAGACTTTATACAAAAACCCTCCAACTGAATCAATAGTGGTAACACGGAGCTATCACCAGGAAGATTAATAACCTCTACAGACTCAAAAAATTATAGGAAGAACCATCCATTTTCATTCAAACACCAAAATTTCACACAGTTTCAACGCTTAGGAAAAACACAAACCCATACACCTGAGCCAATAATCATTTGATAACTAGAGCGAATTCAAGAATGGCCCAAAAAAAGGACATACCTGTTAATCGAATTCATTAAAACGAGAGCTGGCCGAGTGGTTCCACCTTGCTAAAATTTCGGAGCATAAACACAACAACAAGATCGAACAATGGTCTGAATAGGGTGGCTGCCAATGAGAATAGTAAAGGTGATGTGCAATAAATGCACGTCGCCTCCACCCACATCTCATTAACTCAACAGTACATGCCAACAATTATCCATTAACAAGACTAATCAAACACGTATCAAAACCATCACCACATTAAAAGCCAACAACGTGATCACCATATCCCATTTCACATCATAACTCAAACAAAATCACCTAACCATCAACGTTCACCACCTTGCCAAATGTGCCACCACATTTCAACCATATGCATACTAACATGTGATTCAATCACAATTTCATAATCATTTACTTGTTAGCTAGGGTTTAGCAATAATCATCGAGTCTTTTCATGCATGTAGTATAGTTAGATAGCTATAAAATCCCCCCCTAACAATTGTTTCTCATTTCCTTCAAATTATTCGCATGTGGTATTAGAGAACTAGTTCCCTTTTTTTTGCAATTTTTATAGTATTTTTCCTTTCACATAATTTCACTAACATGTTTGTTATGCAGGTGTGATAAGAACAGACAGTAATGACATTAATAAAGAGCATAGGCTTTAGATACATACGGAATCCACCCTTCATAAGTTCAATTCATCAACCAATACCAACAAGGTCTTCATCAACCATGTGAGGCATATCTCACATCATATCAACATGAAAAATGAAACATATATGCTCTCCAATAGTTCAAGGGGGTCTCACCTACTAGTATTATTTAGTCTTTAACAATAATAGGCTTTAGCAACACTTTGCGAGTGAAACTTCGTTGACATTTTCAATCTTCAATATAGGTCACTTAACCTATTTTCCTCATTTTTAGGGTTAACCACTTTCCATAATTAGAAATTTTTCCATTACTTTATCATTTAAATATTCCTCTTTGACTTTGTCGCCTCACTTTATCATTTAAATAATCTTCTTTGATTTTGTCACTTCACTTTATTATTTAAATAATCCTTCTTGACTTTTTCACTTTACTTTATCATTTAAATAATAATTTCTTCTTTGCAAGCTCTTGGACTTCTTTGACCTTTTGGGGCTTCAAGCCAACATATGAGGGTCCTCCAACTTCGTAAGGCCATAAATCTCAAACCGTGAGGAGTTATGTGACGTTCCACATACCACCAGAAATGGCATGAAATGTACTATTCATATAGAATAGTATTACCTGCAAATATATCAAAACTCATACCATTATCCATTAAACAAACTTGGGTCCATTACCCAAACTTGGGTTCTCCAACTTCTCATGGACATAACTCTCTAACCATGGGGAGTTATGTGACGTTCCACATACCACCAGAAATGGAATGACATGTACCATACATATAGAATAGCCTTACCTTCAAATATATTAAAACACATACCCTTATACATGAAACAACCTTGGGTCCATTACCCAAACCTTTGTGCTACCGGAATTCGCTACCGGACTTTCTCCAAGGGTTGACATCAATCACTAAGAGTTGACATCAATATACACTATCACTCTCCAATAGTTGACATCAATGACCAAAAATCCATACCAACTATCCATCAACCTAATCCAACTGTCTAACAATATCCCCCTTTGGCATTGATGGCAACACTAACATTGATCGCAACACTTAGTCATGATGAAATTCATGCTTATACTCCTCATCAATGTTTCTATATCTCCCCCTTTGACATCAATGGAAAAGGGTATCTCCTTTTGGGGCTACTCCCCCTGACTGAAATCTCCTTGGGGCTTCTCTCCCTGTCCACGTTCCTTTGATTTTTCTTTGTGTTTATAAGCCTCTAATTACTCTCTCTCCCTTCATATGAATAATATCTCCTCCTTTGACAAAGGGTATCACTCTGAAGTCATATCGCTCATTCTTCCCTTGTGACAATTGCTCCCCTTGGAAACATGCCTATATGCTCTCTCTCCAAGCATTTACCTTTGCATATGATAATTCTCTCCCCCTTTGTCCTATTTATGGTGCTTCCTCGTGTACATCTAATACATATAAGATAAGCATTCAAAAGCATTCATTTTGGAGTATAAATTACTCCTATTCTCTAGTGAAGATACTCAAGGGTTTCCGGTGAAAGCGGTTTTGTAAAGATGTATGCCACTTGTTATTTTTTTCCCACATATTCAACTCTAATGTTCTTCTCTGCAACCTGTTCCTGTAGAAAGTGATACTTGATTGGAATATTCTTCGTCTTGGAGTGCATCACCAAGTTTTTTGAGATACTGGTGGTGCTTGTATTATCACAATATATTGGAATGAGCTCATCATAATCAACCCGTATATCTGTCAAAGTTTGTTTCATCCAAAGAACCTATGTACAACATGCTGCTGCTGCAATATACTTTGCTTCAGATGTATATAGAGATACTGATGATTGTTTCTGTTGGCATGTTTACAGGCAGAGTGTGCTTTTCATTGATGACAAGAACACCAATGATGATGGCAGGTTTATAAATAGAGTGTACATGGAAAGGACAAGAACCAACAATGTAGACACAGAAGAATAAGGTTGAGAAGTTGAGAAGGAATAACACAACATTGTATGCAGAGAACAAGTGGGCACCAGGGCCGAGGTGAATTCCATTACCAAATCTTAGGAGAGATAACATTCCTAGAAGCACAGATGAGGTCCAAGTTGTCAAGGCTCACAGAAGGATCAAAGGTCATGGCCTTTGACACTTAGATATTTGAGAAAGACAAAGATCAGAAGGAGGAGTGACAGTGGCCGGTGGATCAGTGATCCATAATACCCGATGTCTGTTAGATTAGAGTCTAGACAGGAGGAGCATGCAGAGGAGGATATTAGACCTCACCCGTTAGATCAGAGTGGGAAGGACCAACAACGATTAGATCCAGTGGAGCTGCAAGGAGGATAATCCCATGAGTCAGTCAACACTCCAAAGATGTGAAGGAATCCTGGCCGTTGGAACTGGAGTACACATGGAAAGCGATTGGAATTTCGCTGACTCACGAACTGGAAGAGTCAAAGGTGAGAGTTAGAGGAACTCGCGAAATGCAAATTCACAAAATGATCTAGGTCGTTGGAGCCAGAGGACACGTGGCGAGCGATTGGAATTTCGCTGAATCATGAACTGGAAGAGTCAAAAGTGAGATTTGGAGGAAATCGCAAAATGCGAATTCGTGAAATGATCTGGGTCATTGGATCCAGAGGACACATGGCGAGAGATAATAATTTCACTGACTCGTGAGTTGGAGAATTCAAAGGTGAGAGTTGTAGGAACTCGCGATATACGAAGTCGTGAAATGATCTGGGCCGTCTGATCACCAAGGATCTAGACCATTGATCTGATATGAAGTCAGAGTCCACGATATTGATCACAACTATCGATTAGAGAGAGAGACCTCGACCGTTGATCTAATATGAAGTCATTTTAGAGTTTCGCGTATTGAGAGTTTGGAGGCAACTCACAACAGGAGTTTGCGATATGCGAAATTGTGAAGCACTCTTTTTCTTGACCCCTGATCATAAATTGTGGTCACATAAGAGGAAGAGAAGTGAAGGAGCTAGCACTGCTAGGCTCCATTTCAGAGTTTCACGTATCGTGAGTTTGGAAGAAACTCAGAGAAGAAGGTTGCGATATGTGAAATCCAGAAGCACCCACGTGCTTGGCCCCTGATCACAACTAGTGGTCTCATTAGCGGGAGAGAAGGGAAGGATCTAGTAGTGCTAGGATCCATTTTGGAGCTTCGTGAGTTGGGAAAACCAAGATGACTCGCAGCTGATCACCTGAAATATGGAATCGCGAAATGAATATTGGTTAGGCATACAATCACTGCCGATGGTCATGTGAAAGGAAGAGGCTTAGCCAGAAAAGATAAACGCCCACTGTGTAGTTTTCTCAAGAAAGGAAAAAGTGCCAAAGCGATGAGCACATGAAGGTTCTCTCAGTAACTACTAGAAATGAACTAATTGTAACTGCAGAAATCCACTGATGGTTTCAACCAGAGAATTTGAAGAGGTTGGAAGGTGATTGTCAAAGAAGCTGAAGAGTCTCGAGGTATCTGAAAGTGGTATGAAGACTCATCTTAGAGATGATTTACAGATGGAAAAGGGTCGAAGACGGTAGCTTCCAGAGAAGCCAAAGAGTCTTGACATAACGACCATGGGTGTAGAACAGACTCAGTGTAATCGCTAGAGGGGACAAAGAGTTATGTGCATGATCTGGCAGAGGACTGGGCATGATAAATATACACAGAACATAGAAGACGATGTTTCTTCTGCAGAGAGTTATTCATGCGGATAAAGGCAGGTTGTGTAAAACTACTGAATCATACATAAGAAGTGTAGTGCATAGAACATAAATTCATTTATGAGAGAGGAATAAAAATTCGAGGTGCGCATGCAGAGACAAAGCAGAAGAACATAAATCTTATGAAGATGCAAGGAGGAGGACACTGAAGTAGGCAAAGCAGAGTAGTGTATCATAATAGTGATGAGACTGGTAAGCTATTGATGAATATTGTATCACTGTAATAGATTCAATCAAGAAAAGATTTATATTTCAGGGTGGTTGGGAGGTGCTAGAGAGGACTGTTGTCCTCCGAGTTTCAAGTGAGTTCTTGAACATGGGGAGTTGTAGCTTCCATCTAGTTGCATCCAGAAAAACTAGGGCGACAGGGTGGTGCAAGGGAGAACTATTGTTCCCTGTTATACAGGTTGGTGCCTGTGTGACTGGAAGTTGGTGCTTCCATCCGGTTGGTGCTAGAACACTTAGGGAGTTGGTGCTTCCTTCTAGTGGGTGCTAGAGAAACCAGGGAGTTGGTGCTTCCTTCTAGTAGGTGCTAGAGAAAACAAAGAGTTGGTGCTCTCAACAATTTGTAACTTGAAAAATAGAGGTTGTAGCCTCAAGAGGATTTGGAGCTCACAAGTATGATAATGTAAAGAAAATAAAGATTCCTTATCATATCAAGAAGAAGAGTTTTTTCCCTTTATGGGTTTCCTTAGGAAATATCTATCTCTGTATATTTCATGTGTGTGATTGATGTTTAATATTCTATTGCTTACTTCTCTACATCATTGTGATCGCCATTGAGTTTTCTTTGAAGAGTTTAAAATGGGTATAATAGTTTAAGCACAGTAACAACTGATTCACCCCCTCCTCTTAGTTGTTAAACA
>JZKD02S1819845.1:80319-93509 GCA_000966675.3 Picea glauca
GAACACTTAGGGAGTTGGTGCTTCCTTCTAGTGGGTGCTAGAGAAACCAGGGAGTTGGTGCTTCCTTCTAGTAGGTGCTAGAGAAAACAAAGAGTTGGTGCTCTCAACAATTTGTAACTTGAAAAATAGAGGTTGTAGCCTCAAGAGGATTTGGAGCTCACAAGTATGATAATGTAAAGAAAATAAAGATTCCTTATCATATCAAGAAGAAGAGTTTTTTCCCTTTATGGGTTTCCTTAGGAAATATCTATCTCTGTATATTTCATGTGTGTGATTGATGTTTAATATTCTATTGCTTACTTCTCTACATCATTGTGATCGCCATTGAGTTTTCTTTGAAGAGTTTAAAATGGGTATAATAGTTTAAGCACAGTAACAACTGATTCACCCCCTCCTCTTAGTTGTTAAACAATTGGTATCAGAGTCAGTTCCTTTTATCTAAAGGTATATCAAGAAGCTTAAACATGTCAAGACATGAAGGAACTTCAACCAAGAAGGCCCCCCTATTCAATGGAACAAACTTTGCCTTCTAGAAAGTTAGGATGAGAACTTACATAATGGCCCAATGGCAGATGTCTGGGATGTGATAGAGACTGGTTATGTAAAGCCAGTTGTACTAGCTAATAAGGATGACAAGCTAGAATTCAGCTTCAACGCTAAGGATATGAATGCTATTTTGAGTGGGCTTGCAGAAGCATAATTTTTAAAAGTTATGCACTTAGAAACTGCCAAAGAAATGTGGGACAAACTCATTAGCAGTTATGAAGGTAATGAGAAGGTAAAGGACGCCAAGATTCAAACCTACATAGTACAGTTTGAGCAGATAAAGATGAAAGAGGATGAAACTGTTGGAAAGTACTTTCTGAGAGTTGAAGAACTAGTAAATGCAATGAAAGCACTTGGTGAAAAAATTGAGGAACCCTCTTTAGTTCATAATATTTTGAGATCTCTGCCAGATAGGTTCAACCCGAAGGTCTCTGCTATAGAAGAACTTAATGATCTAAAAGCCTTGGATTTTGATAAACTTAACGTTGAATGCATATGAAATGAGGATAGTTAAAGAAAAACCCACCTCTAGAGAAGCATCATTTAAAGAAGATAAGAATGAGGATTCTGAGCCTGATGAAATTGAAGAAAAGTTTGTGAGAATACTAAAGAAAGGATCAGACAAGTACCAATCCAAACTGCCCTTCAAATGTTTTAACTATGGAAGGATAGGTCACTTTGCATCTAAGTTTCCACACAAGAATAAGGACCAAAACTTTGAAGGTGAAGAGAAGTACAAATTCAAGAGATTTGGTAAAAAGAAAAGCTTATGTGTAAACAATGATGACTCTTCAAGAGACACAAATAGTGACTCTTCTTGTGAAGACAAGATTAATGACTTTATGCTAATGGACAAAGAGGATTATAATAATAAAATCACAGGAAGTGATGTTGATGATGAAGAAGCTGTGGTTGACTTGGAAGGATAACTGATCAATTCTCTAGAAGAAATTGCTAGACTCAGACTCAAGAAGAAGAAGCAAAAACAATTGCTGTTACAGTTCGAGAAATACAGTAAAAAACCTGACGAAGACTTTGCCCTACTGAAAGTAGAATTAGAAGAGGCAAATAAAATAGAAGACATTATGAAACAACAATTATCAGAAAAGAAGGCAAGATGTGAAGCCTTGGAAGAAGAGGTAGTAAAAATCAGAAAAAAATGGAGAAGTTTAAATCATTATATCTCCAAAATCTTCCAAGCATTAAAGCCTAAGAGGATTAACCACCATTCTGAATCAAAAAAGGAATCCAAATTTGAAAACTGGTTTGGGTTATGAAGAAGGATCAAATAATGGTCAACCAAGCAACAAAGAATCCATTAAGTTTGTCAAATCTACATGCATTGACAACAACAAATATGGAGAAACAAAGGAAGATAATCAACCACCAAGGAAGAGTGAAGGAAGAAGTACCAGAACTGAAACTGTAGAACAAAGAAACCATCAGCATGGAAGAAATCGACTTGCTCAAAGAAGACAACCATTTTCCAGGTACAAAGGATTTTTCTATGGATATTGTTTTTATTGTTCTAACTTTGGTCACAAAGTTGTACATTGCTCCTTAAAATTTAGATATGAAAAATCAAGACACTCAAGGAATAGATATCTGTTGCAACAAAGAATGAGACAAGCAAGTAACAAACAACCACATACTGCAAATCATGTGATGGATGGAAAAAGGACACAGGTTAAGCATAACAATCATTATGATCCTTTATTCAATGAACCAAAATGTTACACCTGCCATAATTATGGACATAAAGTTGCAGACTGTTGCTTAACGAACTATGGACCGGATCTGAATCCTTCTACTGAAAATGTCAAGGTTTGGAAGAAGAAAGAAAATGAAAAGTGTGGACTAGTGCTGTCAACTCAAAAACAAAATAACCCCTGGTATATTGACAGTGGTTGCTCCAAACATATGACGGGATAAAAAGGTAAGTTTCTATCTCTAAGTGAAAGAAAATAAATAAACGTAACCTTTGGAAATGATACTCCAGGTAAAATCAAGGGTAAAGGGATGGTGAGTTTAAGTAATGGAAAAGGAAAATCCCAGGATGTTCTTCTTGTAGATGGGTTGAAACATAATTTTCTCAGTGTAAGTCAATTGTGTGACAGAGGATGTGAAGTGGTGTTCACTTCCAAGGATTGCAAGATAAAGTCTGTAAACTCAGGACAAGTGGTATCTAAAGGAATAAGGACATACAATAATGTATATGTGATGAAAGAAGACAGAGAAGAGTGTCATCTAAGAAAACATGATGAAAGCTAGTTATGGCACATGAGCCTTGGACATCTAAACTTTGACCACTTAATCAAGCTCAAAAATATTGAGGCAGTAAAAGATCTTCCAAGAATATCAAAGCCACAAGACTCTATGTGTAAACCCTGCCAAGTAGGAAAGCTAACCAGGACTCAGTTTAAATCCAAGAGCTCTACTTCAATAGAGAAACCACTCCAATTAATTAATATGGATTTATGTGGACCATCAAGACAAGAAGGCACAGGGATGGAAAACTACTTTATGCTGATCATTGATGATTACTCCAGACTTACTTGGGTTGCTTTTATCAAAGAAAAAGATGAAGCACTTGAGAAATTTAAAATATTTAAGTCTTTAACTGAGAATCAAACATGTAAGAGGTTAAAGGAAGTAAGATCAGACAGAGGAGGAGAATTTATGTCAAGTGATTTTAAGGAATTCTATGATAAAAATGGGATCAAGAGAGAATACACAATCCCATGAACTCCACATCAAAATGGAGTAGTTGAGAGGCAAAATAGAATCATGTAGCAAATGGCCAGGTCAATGATGAATGAGAAGAACATTGGTGAAACCTACTGGGTAGAATCAATACATGCAACATTCCATGTTCTTAACAAATCCCACCTCAGAACACACAGTGACAAGACACCTTATGAATTGTGGTATGGAAGAGCTACTTCAATAAAACACTTCAAAGTCTTTGGGAGTAAGTGCTACATAAAAAATAATAATGAGAATCTTGGCAAGTATGATGACAGGGCTGATGAAGACATCTTCTTAGGGTATGCTACAAACATTAAAGGATACATATGCTATAATAAGAGGCTTCATAAATTGGTTGACTGTATTGACATAAAAGTTGATGAAGGAATTCCAGTAAGAGAGGTGAACAATACTGAATCAACAACAGAGGATATAGATGAAGTTGAAGCTGAACAGGTCCAAGAATCAGAACAAGAATACTTTGAGTCAGATGAAGATGCAAATACCTAGGAAAAATCAAATCAACAGACATCATCAAATTCTTCCTCCAGAATTACTCAAAAGAATCATCCTGCAAGTCAGATAATTGGTGAAAAAGACAAAGGTGTACAAACCAGGAGAAGGATAATCAAAAACACTGAGAAATCACATATAGCCTTAATATCCATGGTGGAACCCAAGAAATTCAATGAGGCTAGTAAAGACATAAATTGGTTAAAATCAATGAATGAGGCACTGGACCAGATTGAAAAGAATGATACTTGGGAACTTGTTCCTAGGCCAACAGATAAAAATGTAATAGGATAAAAATGGGTCTACAAAAACAAGATGAATGAGCAAGGAAATATTGTAAGAAATAAAGCTAGATTGGTCTGCAAAGGATATGCTCAAATAGAAGGACTGGACTTTGATGAAACATTTGTGCCTGTAGCAATATTAGAAGCTATTAGAATGTTTCTTGCCTATGCTTGTCATAAGAAGTTTAAAGTCTATCAAATGGATGTCAAGTCAGCTTTTCTAAATGGAGATCTAAAAGAAGAAGTCTATATTGAACAACTAGAGGGTTTCCAACTGTCCGATAACCTTGACTTTGTCTGCAAGCTGAAGAAAGCCTTATATGGGTTGAACCAAGCTCCTCGTGCCTGGTATCACATACTGGATACATATCTTCAAGACAAAGGGTTTAAGAGAGGAACAATTGACAACAATCTATATATCAAAACAAAGGGTAATTATTTTCTCGTTATGTTGGTCTATGTAGATGACATCATCTTCGGTAGTAATAATGCTTCACTGGTAAAATGGTTTTCTTATGCCATGTAGTCTGAATTTGAAATGTCTATGATAGGGTAACTGTCATTTTTTCTTGGCCTACAAATTACTCAGAATTCTAAAGGAATATTTCTTTCTCAAGAAAAATATCTAAGACAAATGTTGAAAAGGTTTCAAATGGAAGATTCTAAACCTATGAGCACACCTATGGTCACTGGATGTAAGTTAAGCAAGGATGATGACTCACCTAATGTTGATCAGAGTTCATATAGGTCTATGATAGGAAACCTATTGTACATCAAAATATCTCGTCTAGACATAATGCATGATGTTGGACTGGTAGGAAGGTATCAGGCCACACATAAACATATTCATTTGTTAGCTATCAAAAGAATATTCAAATACTTGAAAGGAACAATGGAATATGGCCTATGGTATCCTAGGAATCATAATTTTCAACTATCAGTCTATTCAGATGCTGATTGGGCTAACTGTGTAGATGAAAGGAAAATCACGAGTGGAGGTGCATTCTTCTTAGGAGATTCCCTTGTATCATGGCTGAGAAAGAAGCAAGGTTCCATTTCCTTATCAACTACAAAAGCTGAATACATTGCAGCTACCGCTTACTGTACCCAAGTATTGTTGATGATTCAGACACTTGCAAACTTGGAGGTAAAATATATTGCACCGATCCCAATTCATTGTGATAATACCGGTGCAATTAGCGTGTCAAAGAATCCTGTCTTTCACTCCAAGACCAAGCATATACCCATCAAGTATCACTTCTTGAGAGAACAGGTAACCAACTCTATGGTTTATGTGCATTATAGTCCATCCAAAGATTAGATTGCTGATATCTTCACTAAACCGCTTGCACAAGCTTAGTTTGAGTATCTACGCCAGAAGTTGGGCATGACCCCATTATCAGCTTAAGAGAGTCCATTATGTAAGGGGGAGTATGTGTTGGTTGAATATCTGATACCTATGAAAAATACTACAACAACTCAGGGGGAGTATATTTTGTTTGACATTGATGTCAAAGGGGGAGAAAAGGTGTGGATGCTATAGTTGGAGGTCTAAGAAGAATAGTGCAACCATTCAAGGTTTCCATCAATGCCAAAGGGGGAGATTGTTGACATGTTTACAGGCAAAGTGTGATTGTCATTGATGGCAAGAACAACAATGATTATGGAAGGTTTACAAACATAGTGTACATGGAAAGAACAACAACCAACATCGCAGACACAAAAGAACAAGGTCAAGAATGTGAGAAAGAATAGTGCAACGTTGCACGCAGAGCGCAAGTGGGCGCCAAGGCCGAGGTGGATTGCATTACCAAAGATCAGGAGAGATAACATTCCCATAAACACAGAAAAGGTCCAAGTCATCAAGGCTCACAGAAGGATCAAAGGCCATGGCCTTTGACACTTAGATATTTGAGAAAGACAAAGCTCAGGAGGAGGAGAGACAGTGGCCAGTGGATCACCGATCCAGAATACTCGATATCCGTTAGTTCAGAGTCCAGACAGGAGGAGTGCGCAAAGGAGGATATTAGACCTAAGCCATTGGATCTGAGTGGG
Organism: Picea glauca; assembly: GCA_000966675.3. Classification (NCBI taxonomy): domain Eukaryota; kingdom Viridiplantae; phylum Streptophyta; class Pinopsida; order Pinales; family Pinaceae; genus Picea; species Picea glauca. The sequence continues at coordinate 86,466 of JZKD02S1819845.1, forward strand.
AAGGACCAACAATAGTTAGATCCAGTGGGGCTGCAAGGAGGATAAGTCTAGGAGTCAGTAAACACCCCAAAGTTGCGAAGGAATCCTGGCCGTTGGAGCTAGAGGAAACGTCACGAGTGATTGGAATTTTGCTGACTTACGAACTGGAAGAGTGAAAGGTGAGAGTTGGAGGAACTCATGAAATGCGAATTCATGAAATGATCTAGGCTGTTGGAGCCAGAGGACACGTTGCGAGTGATTTTAATTTCGCTGACTTGAAAATTGGAAGAGTCAAAGGTGAGAGTTGGAGGAACTCAGAAAATGTGAGTTTTTGAAATGATATGGGTCATTGGATCCAGAGGACACATGGTGAGAGATCATCATTTCGCTGACTTGTGAGCTGGAGAAGTCAAAGGTGAGAGTTGTAGGAACTCGCGATATGGGAAGTCGTGAAATGATCTGGGCCATCTGATCACAAAGGATCTAGACCGTTGATATGATATGAAGTCAAAGTCCATGATATTGATCGTAGCCATCGATCAAAGAGAGAGACATCGACCGTTGATCTGATATGAAGTCATTTCGGAGTTTCGCGTATCGGGAGTTTGGAGGCAACTCACAACAAGAGTTCGTGATATGCGAAATCACAAAGAACTCTTTTGCTTGACCCCTGATCATAGATTGTGGTCACATAAGAGGAAGAGAAGTGAAGGAGCTAGCACTGCTAGGCTCCATTTCAGAGTTTTTCTTATCGTGAGTTTGGAAGCAACTCATAGTAGGAGGTCGCGATATGCAAAATCGTGAAGCACCCTCGTGCTTGGTCCCTGATCACAGCTAGTGGTCACATCAGCGAGAGAGAAGGGAAGGAGATAGCAACACTAGGATCCATTTCAGAGCTTCGCGAGTCCAAAAAACCAAGGTGACTCACAATTGATCACTCGAAATATGAAATCGTGAAATCACTATTGGTTAGGCATACAATCATTGCCGATGGTCATGTGAAAGGAAGGGCCTTAGCCAAAAAAACTAAATGCCCATTGTGTAGTTTTCTTAGGAAAGGAAAAAGTGCCAAAGGGATGAGAGAACAAAGGTTCTCTCAGTAACTACTAGAGACAAACTAATTGTAACTGCATAAATCCACTGATGGTTTCAGCCATAGAATTTGAAGAGGCTGCAAGGTGATTGTTAGAGAAGATGAAGATTCTCAAGGTATCTGACAGTGGTATGAAGACTCATCATAGAGACGATTGACAAATGGAAAAGGGTCGAATACGGTAGCTGCTTGAGAAGACAAAGAGTCTCAGCATAACAACCATGGATGTAGAACATACTCAGTGTAATTGCCAGAGGGGATGAAGAATTATGTGCATGATTTGGTAGAGGACTGGGCATGATAAATATACGCAGAATAGAGAAGAGGATGTTGCTTCTGCAGAGATTTATTCATGTGGGTAAAGGTAGGCTGTGTACAACTGTTGAATCATACAAAAGAAGTGTAGTGCATAGAACAAAAATGCATATCTGAGAGAGGAAGAAAAAGTTGAGGTGCGCATGCAGAGACATAGCAGAAGAACATAAATCTTATGAATATGTGAGGAGGAGGACATTGAAGAAGGCAGAGTAGAGTAGTGTATCAGAACAATGATGATACTGGTAAGCTATTGATGAATATTGTATCACTGAAATAGATTCAATCAAGAAAATATTTATATTTCAGGGTGGTTGGGAGGTGCTAGGGAGGACTGTTGTCCTCAGAGTTTCAAGTGGGTTCTTGAACAAAGGGAGTTGTATCTTCCATCTGGTTGTAGCTAGAAAAACCAGGGTGGAAGGGTTTTGCAAGGGAGAACTTTTGTTTCCTGTTATACAGGTTGGTGCCTGTGTGAATGGAAGTTGGTGCTTCCATCCAGTTGGTGATGGAACACTTAGGGAGTTGGTGCTTCCTTCTAGTGGGTGCTAGAGAAACCAGGGAGTTGGTGCTAGAGAAAATAGAGAGTTGGTGCTCTCAGCAAGTTGCAGCTTGCAAAACAGAGGTTGCAGCCTCAAGAGGATTTGGAGCTCACAAGTATGATAATGTAAAGAAAACAAATATTACTTATCATATCAAGAAGAAGAGGTTTTTCCATTTATGGGTTTCATCAGGAAATATCTATCTCTCTATATTTCATGTGTGCGATTGATGTTTAATATTCTATTTCTTACTTCTCTGCATCATTGTGTATTCTGTGAAGAGTTTAAAATGAGCATAATAGTTTAAGTAGAGTAACAACTGATTCAACCCCCCCCCGCTCAGTTGTTCAATAGTTTCTTGCTTAGCCATGATACTAAACACTCACCCAAGTAGAATGCTACTCCACTAGTGCTTCATTGGTCATCAATACAACCTACCCAATCTGCATCTATGTAGGTAATAAGAGATAGATCCTTTCCTTTTGGATACTATAATCCAAACTCTTATGTTCCTTTGATATATCTGAAAATCCTCTTCATTACTAACACATGTGATTCCTTCGGTGTTGCTTAAAATCATTCCACCTTTCCAACTTCTTGCATTACATCTAGTCTGGATGCTGTCACATATAGTAGGCTACCAATAATTGACCTATATTGCCTCTGATATGTAGAATTTGAATCATCATCTTTGCAACTAGTTTGCATGGGAGTGATAACTGGTTTGCAATCTTCCATTCTGAACCTCTTTAGCATTTCTCTGATATACCTAGTTTGAGAAATAAATATTCCTTGGTTGCTTTAATGTATCTGAAGACCCAGAAAGAAGGATAGTTCTCCAAGTAATGACATTTCAAATTCATTCTGCATATCCTTTGCAAATTTCTGGCTTGATGTAGAGGTTGTTGTCTGTGCTTCCTTTCCATAGTTCGTATGGAGTTTTGTCATTGTTGTTTTTGAGTATTACTCTGTTTTGAATGTGAACTGTTGTATGCACTTCATGTGTCCAAAACATATATGTCAATTTGGAATCCATTATCATTGTTCAAGAAATTTTCTATGTAATTATCATCCATTATGATAATGTTCCTTTGTCTCTGAACCACTCTTTGAACGAATCTATGAATCCATGCTCTCGTCCATACTGTCCAAGAATCTACTTGCACAACTGTCCATAATGCTGACCCATTTATCACTATGCTATCATGAAGTCTTGATTAATCCATCAAATTGTACTTATGCTAACTGACTTCTCTGGATCTGTCTTCTCAAACTCTGCAAGATGCTCAAAGGATGGTTCTTTTGTCTGTCACAACTATTGCATAGACTCCCCTTGTCTAATATTCATATTACCTGGGAGTCTGTAAGCCGGATGGATCAGAACAATTCCTTCTATGATGTGTATTCATCATCATCTTCATTGGTAGATTCATCATCATCTTCATTATCCACTCCTGCAATAAGTGTGGAAAATCACAGAAAAATACTTCATGCAAATCGGTAAACACATATTTGTCAAGATATTTGCGCGATGTTACTCTAGGGTTTCTATTATATTTCTTCAAAAACTACAACTCCTTTGTCTTCAAGAAACTTTCGATCTCTGCTTTTGTGGGATTCCAAGGTCTCAACATCCCCTTCTAGTAGCGCATTTTCACCTTCTCATCGTCCAATTCAGTAGTCTCTTGACCCGCTTTCTGTAGATCTTACAAATTTTCAACAGATCCCATCTACTCAATCCTATATTGTTCCAACCGATGAAAATGGAACCATTTGTTGGTTTATTCATCTAATTTTATACCTTTAACTTGAGTGACCCAGGGTTCATGTCTACTGGGGTTCCAACAAAGCCTCTAAAACTATCGGCCCTCCTAGTAAACCAGAAGGAAATGCAACGCCTAGAGTGCACTGTGCACTCTCACCCAAGATAGTCTTAATGGGTGACTGCAATACTCAAGTTTTTGCAGTCCAGGTTTGAGTGGAGATCTGAGAAATGTGTGTTGAGAGTTCTATTTAACTTATTAAAGCAATATACTGTCATTCACGATTATGCATGGAATATAATCAACTCATTCATTCAACATGATAATATCTACTTAGAAACAATAAAGAAACACATGAATTCAATCAAATAACACAGGTTTTACCATGGTTCACCCCCTCCTGGGATACACCAACAAAGATCTGGCTCTTAAGCTCTTCTATTATAGCAGTTCCAAAACTACAATGCCACACACTTTACAACTCCTCTCAGTCGGGTCAAGATATATTATGAGGTGGACTAGATTGCACCAGGTTCCTCAGCCTACCATCTAACCCTCAATATATACCCTCCTTACTACCCTCCATCTCAACAACTTACAAAATTAGGTCATATAGAAAAATATTACAACTAGCTATCAAAACATGACTCCTCCTCAAGACCCTTTATATCTGCCTCTCCTCTCTATGAGACCTAGGTATATATATTTATACATTTCTGGATCACCAACCATTACAGTGTATTTCAAAAACCCTAACCCCAACGTCATTAGGTATTCCATGCATGTGAACATGCTCCTCTTCCTTCCAGTTATCACTTTCCTCGTGCATGCCTTCCTTCCTAAAATAGCCTTTCTTTCCACTTTGGCTTGCTTCCAACAAAGATACCCATGAATTTTATAAGAAAAATTATAACTCATTTTCCCCTTTGCTGAACTATAACATCATATGTTACAATTGCGATAATTATGGGCATATAGAAAAATTTCGCAGAAGTGATTTCGGAAAAAATCTGAAAGAGGAAGCCCCTACAATTATGGAAAGAAATTGCGAACTAAGGGAATAGAAGAAAAAGAAATCCTTGTTCATACAAATTGCATTGCGTGAAAAAAATAATAAGGATACATGGTACTTTGACAATGGGTGCAATAGTCACATGACATGAGACAGAACAAATTTTATTACCTTGAAGAAGAATGAAGACAATGAAGACAATGGGAGTTCAAAGATAGTTGGAAAAGGTACTCTCAGTATTGACAATGGGAGGGCCAAGGTAGAAAAGGTTCTATGTGTTAAAGACTTGGGGCACAATATCCTTAGTGTGATACATATGTGTTACCAAGGACACACTCTTACTTTTGACTCTTAAGAATGAAATATCATAACAATAAATTTAGGTGAGTTGGTTTCAAAAGCAATCAGAACACCAAACAACGTGTATATTCTTGATGATATTAATGAAGAAAAATGTTCTATGGGGAATATATATTAAATTTGGTTGTGGCATAAAAGAATGGACCATATGAACTTTGAAAACTTGGTAAAAATTAGTACCAAACAAGTAGTAAGAGATATGCCAAAGATTACAAAACCCTTGAGCATTGTCTGCAAGTAGTGCCAACATGGAAAACAGTCAAGGGTGAGCTTCAAGACAAAGGATTATGAAACATCTAAGTCATTGGAACTTGTGCATATAGATATCTGTGGACCAACAAGAACAAATATATTTCAAGGAGAGAGCTACTTTATGTTTCTCATTGATGATTATACAAGAATGACTTGGGTTACCTTCCTCAAAAATAAATCTGAGGCATTTGAAAAATTTAAAGCATTCAAAGCCCTAGTTGAGAATGAGATAGATCTGAAAATCAAATGCTTAATGTTAGATAATGGAGGTGAATTCACATCTAATGAGGTTGAAATATTCTGTGAAACACATGGAATAAAAAAACAAAATGCAGCTGCAAAAACTCCTAAACAAAATGGAGTAGTTGAAAGAAAAAATAGGCATGTACTAGATATCGCAGGGATAATGCTTTTTTTTTTGTTTTCTAGTGTGTCCGTGACCTGTAGGACTAGACCGTGGCTAAGAAACCATGACTTAGGGGTATCTAATCTATAAAAATCACCCAGGGATCGCACCCAGCCCGAGCCACACCAACCCTTAACATGGCTGGATTTTTTGTCCCCGCAGGTTTCAAACCAATGACTTTAACATCACAGAGTGCCTTAACAACACACTCCATCAAAAAATGTCCTACACCTTGGGGACTCTCTCCAGCAAAATTTTGAATGAAGAAAAATCATTAGACAATTTTTGGAGAGAAGCAATTTACACTGCGGTCTACATTTTAAACATAGGAAAAATAAGGTTCAACAGTGAAAAGACACCATATGAATTATGGAAAGACCAACCAACATTGGTCAAACACTTCAAAATATTCAAAAGCAAATGTTACATCAAACAAGATGATGAGGATCTAGTCAAGTTTGACTCAAGAGTAGATGGAGGAATTTTTCTTGGGTATTCATCAAGAAGCAAAGCCCATAAATGTTACAACAAAAGACTTCAGAAGACTGTTGAAAGAATTAATGTCAGAATAGATGAAGGAATTTTTCTTGGGTATTCATCAAGAAGAAAATCCCATAAAGGTTTTAACAAAAGACTGTAGAAGACTGTTGAAATACCACACAAGAACCAACTAGAATTAAAAGAAATAGATTACAAAGAAGAAGAAGAAGAAGAAGAAGAAGAAGAAACACAACTCCTAGATACACAAACACCATCAAGGTTTGTGCAGAAAAATCATCGCAAAAACTTAATTCTTGATGATAACAATGCTAAGGCTCGGACTAGGAGAAAATTGACAAGAAGTTCTGAGCAGATGGATCTCTCTTTATGTTAAGAACCAAATACCTGAATACAAGGTATCACAATAGATCCAAATATATCTGAATACAATCACCACACAAGATATATGAAACCATATAGAAAACCACAACTTTATTATAGAAACCCTTGAGGTAGGGAAACACCGTACAATGGATCCTATTATGGAAGGGATCCTCTCCTGTTCACTTGCCTCTTTGAGGGGGCATCCTCCTATTGAGATACCGCTCCAAATACAATACTTCTTTTCATGTCTCATTACATTGCTTGAACCCCTTTATATTGTTCTACCATCACCTAAGAACATTCTAGAGGAGGAATATTCTAGAAGTAGAACCTTCTAAGAAGTCCCGTTACATTTATTATATCTAACTACCATAGTGGGCCTTATTTAATAATATAGTGGACCTAGTCCACCTTACATTGAATGACCTCCACTATTATCACTATGGGCCCTCTGGGCCCCC
>JZKD02S1819856.1:21190-33003 GCA_000966675.3 Picea glauca
ATGAGGGTGAAGCCTTGAAGTACTAGCCATGATATCACTAGAGGAAAGAGTGAGGAAATGGTAGAGAGGGTTCATTATGTCAAATGACCCAATTTCTCTTTGTTGAAATAATAAGCCTCATCCGGATTTCAAGGGAGAATCAGTTAATGAGAAAAAGATTGGTGGTTGAACCATCAACCACCCCAATGAACGTAAGCATGGAGGGTCTGGCTGGGGAGATAGAAAACTGTCAGCCTGAATAACCACAGAGGTAATTTTTTCCTACAAGCCCATACTGACCCGAGCTTTCCTTCTGATAGAAGGAACAGGATAGGTCCAGAACCTTAGTGAGGAGGATAAAGATGTGCAAGAATAAACACGAAAGAAGACAAGAAGGAGACACACCGAGGGAAATGTGCGATCGAAGAGATGCAAAAGAATAGAAGGGGAGAGAGCGTGAGGTTCTCCATCTTGGGAGAAAAACAAGAAGATTAAGCAAATTTTGGTTACTAGAGAGAACGAGAGAAATAATCTCTGAGAGTTTGTCGAAAGCATGACCTGAATAGAAAGTTGTGATCTTGATGATGAGGGAGCATCTGATAAACCTCGCAAAGGCTGAGACAAAGAAAGGATCTCTGAGAAATTGTGAAAAATCCCTAGTGATATCATGGCTTGGCATGGGGGTGGCCAGAGTGCTAAGAATGAATGCCTTTGAGCCTATGGTTGGGTGGAAAGGCGAACACCCACAGTCAGTTGGTTGGCGATCGACTATAATAGATAATTATTTCGTTTTCCCCATGCACTTGAATTGAAATACATGATTTGAATGAGTGTATATATACAAATATGAATAAATTATGTGTTGAATGATTAAGGTAGAAATGTGTGTTGTCTCTCTATGAATCCATGCTTGTGAATGGTCTTTTGTTTACCTCATCTTAGAATCTAGAGAGTTATGGGACATGAGTCTATAGGAGAGTCGGGGTAGGATTAACTGGAATGTTTAAGTCCTGTCGACCTCTCGAATTTACCTTCGTGGGAATGCCAAGTTTAAACTTTGCGGAAGGAGGTAACATCCTTCGTACCCTTCACCTATGTGACTGAGGGCTCATGCCCATGTCCTTAACCAATTCATGGCTAAGGGACTAGAGTGTATCCCACGAGACATTTTGGAGGACCCATATGACCAAGGTCTAGGAACCCTGCACCAGGCCGAAAGGAGCTAAGCCTTTCAGGCTTCGGGACTCCAGGAGTTTGGAGCTTCGGGGTGTTATGACCTTAGAACCATCAAATCCCCTGAATGCCAAAGTTGTGAAGGGATGCAAGCCGCAGATCTTAGGGTATTCAGAAGCCTCTCTGACCATAAGATCTACATCGCAGTCAGTCCGGCGTTGACCACTTCAGGAGAACGAAGGAGTCATAACGCCAAAATCCTTGAATGTTAGAGTATCGAATCAATGTGAGCCATGGATATAAGGATATTTAAAAACCCTTCCCAACCATCAAATCGAGCCTAATGAAAGGATAGCGTTAAGTACTTCGACAAAGTCCTACTCCCAGAGGTTTGACCTACTGGTGAATGAGAATATCGTCGAAGCACCAAAGGCTGGAGTGACGTGGTATGCTAACGTCACCTAGGGTGATGTGGACTCATAGTAGGTATGAAACATGACACCATGATTCATGGATTACACAGACCTCGGGTGTCAAATATGTTGGGACACATGTCACCAGTTGATTAGGCCATGTGTCTCCCTTGTATTTTTCCAAACTACGTCTATTGGATCTACACCGTGGTCAGTTTGGTGTTGACCACTTTGGGTGAAAAGGAGTGTGAAGTGAGTGGATATCTTGAAAGCCGAACCTACGAAGTAACAAGGATCATTGATCTAAGGATCATTTTGGAGTCCCCTTGGTTGTTTGATCTATGCCGAGGCAAGTTCAACGAAGTCCTACTTCGAGAGAGAGGAGAGAAAATAATTTCGAAGATCGGAGCAATGAAGTAACGAGGAACATATATCTAGGGACCCTTCAGTATCTCCCTTGACCATTAGATTTATACCATGGTCATCCCGACCCTGACCACTTCTGCAGCAAGGAGGAATTCACACCATAGATTCCCTGAACATCGAAGTTATGAAGTAACGGAGGCCATAGATCCAAGGGTTTACGTGGAAACACCTTGACCGTGAGATCAAAGGGCTTGGAAGGCTATCAGTTCGGGGTGATGTGGCACGTCGATGTCACCCAAGGTGACATGGACCCACGTTTGACGTGCCATATGTCACCTGGAATCGTACATTTTACAGACCCTGTGTACCCATTAAAATGTGACATGTGTCACCCACTGTAGGGGCCACGTGTCATCTCTGCCTTATCATGTGTCACCCCTAGCACTTACTTGCTTGGTCTATCTATCACGTGAAGTACTCGAGACCCACCTGTACTTGCTTCTGCGTTCTATACGTCACCATCTGTGAGGGTGGACACTTCGAGAATCTTGGACTTCAGGACTCGGGAGGTTTGGGATGCAGCGTCGTAGATAAGCCGAAAGGCCCGAAGGCCTGAGCCACATGAAAATATTTCAGGCTCCTTCGCGGGATTTCGGGACTCCGAAGGATTTGCATGCAGAACGAAAAAGAGGCGTTCAATACTAAAGTGTCGAACGTCGAACTCTCCTCTCACTTGTGTGTTAAATGAGGATCAAGACCCACCATTGGAATGGACGGTGGATGGATTTTCCTCATAGATGTAGGAACTTGGGGTTGGCATGAATGAGGTGGACCCACGTGGGTGCCACATGGTCCATAACTGATAACGCCTGAAGAACTTCAATAGCCCTTAACTTGTGATCCAAGGCTTAGTTTTGAGACTGGTAGCAGTCGTTAGAATGCTACAGATGAGTAGAAGAGGATGGAAACCTCAGACTCAGAATTCAGGATGTTTAAGGGAAGTGAAATTTTGATTCCCCATCCCTAAAAAATCTTTTTAAGGGGTTGGGTGTGTTACAATATTGTATCCACGATCCGGTTTTGTTACGTTGCTTCCTTAGAGTACGTATCCTGGAACGATCTTTTGATTTTATTACATACATACATCTTCCTAGGCAGTCTAATCTAGTAACTGGTGCATATGTTAATTATGTTCTAGATTGGCATTTGTTTCGTCATTAAACACAAAACGCACAACCTTGACACATGTAAATATTTATTATTTGCAAGTAGATTAGAATAACACGCAAAAAATACGTGTGTGTGTGTGTGTGTGTCCAAAAAGAGGTCCATAATACAAAAGTTGGGATTTTAGCCCCAAATGTTTATAAGTACAAAATGGTTCCCTTAGCACATAAAATTCTAGGTTCATGGTCGATGAGCCCTATCATAGAAAACTACGATGTTTGCTAAATGTCGGAAGAGGCAGAACCATGTCCGGGGTACACCAACAATGTGACATTGCATCCCTACTGGCAAATCATCTATGGTGGCCATAGGGATTGAGTGTGTCAAAGCATCCATTTTTCTCCCCATTCTCCTTAAGGTCCTCAATACATCATCACTAGGCCCTAGCTCATCTCTTCCTTAACGCATGGGCGGTTGGAGTCTTGTTGGTCTCATGGGGGCTCTATCTGCACGTTTAATGGATAAGTGTCAGTAATATGGATCTCACAAAAAGACAAGTTTTTCTTTCTGTTAATAAGATAAATCTTATCAAAAATTAAAAATTTAAATAATAAAAAGATAAAATTTACCTATATCTCCAAGTGTCGCACCAGGAGGAACGATCATGTCTAGGTCATGGGAGAATTCTATCCCATTATATGGATAATCATCGATGGTAGGAATCTGGCGAGCCCACCAATCGAGAAATTCATCATCAAAGGGTTTGAACATTGTTCCCCCTCCTATGCATTCCAGTAGCTCAGTCCACCATATAAAATCTATCCATGGTTGTTGGTGTTCTTTGAAAAAATCTCTCAAATTAATACCTGACACTCTCTCTCGAAAAAAAACACAAAGAACACACTCAAACCCAAAGTTTTTTCTCTTTCACGATTTACAATCTGTGATTTCGGTCTTTGTGCAGGTGAGCATCGTAGTGCTCCAATCAAATATTGTGGGCCTCAAGCATTCAATACCACATTGCATCTGATACCATGAAGCTAGATGCAAAGATGTTGATCCCACAATCTATGTCATTCTGTAGAGGATCACTTTCAAAACCAAGTTCACAATATTCTTGATAGGTATTTGGGTCCCTAATTTCTCGATCACATATTCACAATATGCAACAATATATTGATCAATAGTCATGCCACCTCCTCCATGAGTTCTTAGATTAACTACTTCTCTCTAGGAGAGGCGAGTGATAAAGTATATGTCGTCCACGGTGATAGTCAATGACATACCATCAAGCATGAATGCCTCTATGTCGGGGTGCCAATATTCTATAAGGAGATTGAGAAACCTCCTTTGTGCCCACATGCCACTTGCTAAGAAAAAATTATACATTTTTCATTGGCGAAGAGCATTTGTTGAATCCACATCATCAACCACAACATTGTCAACCTCTTCATGTTCACGCTCTCTCCATTGGATAACCATCCTGCAAAACGCAAAGGAGAAAAAGGGATTAGTCTTTTAATTTTTCTTTCCTTTCAATTTCATAAGTGGGTCACAATGGTGACAGTCATGGACATTTGTAACTCTCCTTTACTCAACTCACGAAAATCTACAGTTCACCTGTGAACGAACCATGGATATGAAAAATTCGTGAGAACAAGGGGGGCGGATCGTTTTCTCATGAAAATGTAAAAATTGAAAGGATGAAATTGGTGGAAAGGTGAAAAGATCTTACTTGGTCCAGACGACACGTGTTTTCGTCGCTCCAAGCTCCCGCATTCTCCACTCCAAGGTAAAAGGGTTTTGGTCAATTTTGGGTAAAATTGTGAAAATGGTATGGTAAATGGTAAATTGTCACTATTTATGAAATTTTTAAACCCATTGTTACTCAATTGAACTAATGTCAATGCAATTTTAGAGTGTTATGGTTGAGTTTTCAAGTGGTACAACTATACTTTGGGTATCTTTTGGTCCTTTTCGGTTGACTGAGTCTTTTTCAAGACTTTGGGCAAGTAATGTTTTCACACAACTGGAATTTAGGTATAATACTTATGTGCCTTGCACATTTTGCATTAACAGTTGTGATCTCCACTTTGCCTTAGGGTCGATCCCATTAACTTGCAACATAAACCCATCTCTCTGCTCAAAATTTCATCTTGTTGATGGTAGGGCCTACCTTCCATGGGCATCCTAGTTTATAATCCCTTTATATTCTGGTGTCCATGATGTAAGTTTTTTGTTAGGCTCGGGAGTCCTATTTAGTCCCACTGTGACTTTGCGTTGAATCCTCATATCTTATTCTCGGTCTTTTTATGGCCATTACCCACATGACTCCCTCTCATACATGTGATTCTTCAACATGTATTGTGTTCCCTACTCTTATATAGAGTAGGTGTCATTATGCCTACACTATGCATTTATCTGTATCATTCACAGATTTTCCATAGGTTCCACCCCATTCGTTAGCGTCACTACACCTCTCAAGCTTCTTTAAGGTGTCGCTTATGGATGGTAGAGCTTACCTCTCCATGGGTGTCCTAGTTAGTACCTCACTGGAATTTTTTACACCTATGTTGCAGTATTCTTGTAGGATCATAAGCCCTTTGTAGTCCTACCATGTCTTTGTGTTGAAGCCTCGTGACTTCCTCTCAATCTATTTTTGCTTAATTCACCAAGGGGGCTTCCAAAATATTGTTGAGTTGTAAATGCATTGCATATTAACCGATCAAACTTCTAGGCCTAATGCCGACTTCAGCTTGTTATTGTTGAACCATTTTCTTATGCATTCCTACTAGTCTCTAGCCTTGCAATTTATTCCTTTGTGACTCAACACCTTAACCCTAGAGGAAACACCCCCTGAGTGTCCTTATCCTGCACATGCTTCCTTGCATTGAGCATAGGTATGTCCCTTGCACTTTGAAACTAGTATTTCTTACTTGTGACACTTGTTTCATCCACTGTACTATAACATTATTTTTTTTCAGGCTTTAATAATATGAAAAAGATGAAAAAAAAAAGAGGGGGAAGAGTCTATCTCTTTTATCGGCATTAGTCTTTTCGCCCTTGAACAAACCACAATTTTGAGTTAGCGTCTCAATATTTGTGGGTTTTAGCATGGCTTTAGGAGACCTTTTTCTCGTTTCTGAGCATAATCTCCCCTGGTTGGTTATTCTTCCAACCATATGGAGCGTTTGTTGATGTTTCCTATATCACAAATGTATCCCAATTTATAATCCATGTTGCCTTAGTCACATACTGTGTTATATTTTTTTTCAAGGGAAGTTTCATCCTGAGTTGGCCATTCTACAACAAGTCTCTGACCTTTCAAGTTGGCCTTCTTGTGTCATTCAAGTACATCTCATCATCACAAGTATCTTTGTCTCTCACTCGTGCTAGTACATAAGTTCCTCATTGACTTCTTGCTNACTTGTGACACTTGTTTCATCCACTGTACTATAACATTATTTTTTTTCAGGCTTTAATAATATGAAAAAGATGAAAAAAAAAAGAGGGGGAAGAGTCTATCTCTTTTATCGGCATCAGTCTTTTCGCCCTTGAACAAACCACAATTTTGAGTTAGCGTCTCAATATTTTTGGGTTTTAGCATGGCTTTAGGAGACCTTTTTCTCGTTTCTGAGCATAATCTCCTCTGGTTGGTTATTCTTCCAACCATATGGAGCGTTTGTTGATGCTTCCTATATCACAAATGTATCCCAGTTTATAATCCATGTTGCCTTAGTCACATACTGTGTTATATTTTTTTTCAAGGGAAGTTTCATCCTGAGTTGGCCATTCTACAACAAGTCTCTGACCTTTCAAGTTGGCCTTCTCGTGTCATTCAAGTACATCTCATCATCACAAGTATCTTTGTCTCTCACTCGTGCTAGTACATAAGTTCCTCATTGACTTCTTGCTGGCGGGTTTGCTCTCATCGAATCCGACATGTTTCTTTGAGAGTATGACCTACAGTAGTACCCTGGGCCTATTTTCATTATTTATAGCTCACCTTGCACTCAATAGATTATAAAACATCATTTCTTGTTGACTGGGTGGTTTCCCTTGTGTCCAATGTCAACAATCATCACACATAGGAATTTGTGTGATACCTTGGTTTCCATCTGACCCCATTGGTGGATTACTCGTCTTTGTCAGTAATCTCCATATTGGCTACTATTCAAAGAGTCTTTTTCATGCGCTATTCCATCTAGTGCATGCCGAATTCATACCTCGATGTGGTCCTTACAATATGTTCATATGAGTCCTTCCAAATATTTGTCTTTTTGCTACCCCTCGTGTTGGATAATGGAGGATGCCTTCCTTCCAGTGGATCTCTTCCTATCGACTTCAACACATCTTTCTATGGGACAGGGATCTAGAGTTATTTTTGGTACCTTGAGGCTTGTAGTCATCAGTGGTAGGTTCCCTCGCTATTGACAGTGGGAGTACATCAATGTCCTCTACTCAATAGATTCTACCAAGTGTTTGCCATCAACTCATTTATTCACACTTGTTATATTGTACCATGGTACCTTGTTGCCCATTATCATCATCGGTGAGTCGTCTCGCATTTGTTAATGGTATACATCAATGATCGATAATAAAACGGTGTCTCACTATGTTCGACCCCAACACATCTATTCACATGGTGTAGACTCGTACCACAACGGATCGTTTTGAATACTTCGGGTGAAGTACGAGCATCACTTTTTTTGTTCTCCTACCTGACATATTGTACCAACACTCAGACATTGGTACTTGTAGAGGATCATCTTGTTCACTCATTTGACTCCAAATATCATTTGATTTTGATTTTGAGGCATAGATCCACTGTGTATCTATTTCTGGCTATGATTTATCTTTGCATGGATCCACTGTGTATTCCTCGTGGCCATGATTGTTACTTTATATATCATATGGATCCACTATGTATTGTTCATGGCCATGGACATCAGTCATGCTTTCATATATTCCATGGATCCGCAATGTACTTGATTTGGTGTCCATGCTTACATCACTCCTGAGCATGGGTATGGCCGAATGGGGAAGAGAATACCCTTACTTGATCTCTACTGATGGTTTTTGTTCTTGGATTATCTATTCAAGAAATTGCATTGGCTCTACTTCATTGCATCCTCACCTCTTAGATTTATAATGTATTTCAGCCATCAATTTCCCTTCTAACCTCACACATTAGGGGGCATCTGTTATATCACAATTTTCCACATCATTGCATTTGTGGGATGGATTAATCCTTTTCCCTAGCTGGAAAATATAAATCCCATCCTCSTKCCTYAGACTCATCTAAAAAACAACAATTTTATTTCCATACATGGGTCATCACTGTACAAAGCATAGATGTTTGCACTTTACTAGTGTGCAAYTCAYGGATGCCCTCAAAAAATGTGAAAAAAAAAATTCCACATTTTCAGGTGGTTTTTTTYGTTAGGCTCRTTCCTAACCTCCCATGAGCCCATACACAATKGAATTCAACCTCCWCGATYCCTTGAGGATGSTATAAAGAMACCTTTAGGGACATGGATGAGGTGGATAACCAAGGTGCAAAGTTATGTTCTTGAATTTGCAAGCTTCCCTATCTCCCTTCATCCTCTAAGTAGCATCCCCTTGTTCTGGAACATGYTTTATAATACTCCTTCTTCTCCCTTATATGRCCATAGGGTGTGTTCCTATCCCTTTTGGGTCATCTGAAGAAGGGCCATTGTGCTGAGTTGATTTGGAGGAACTTGGGTGGTTAGCTTCGAGGCAGTGTCAGCGATTCGAGTCAGGTTGTGACCACTCATTTTTATCGTTTTCAATAAAATATTTTATCTTTCCTCCATACATGTGTAAACCAATGTCAAATTGTTGATATATTCTAGTTTCTTTCATATAGTTGAATATTTGCACATCACATGTATGATTTGAATCTATAACTACCTTGTTGCAACATAGAATTGGTCTTCTATTGCAGGTTGATATCAGTGGAGATCAGGAGAAACATCGAAGGTGGAGACCGAGGATCGACAACAGACGTAGGATACAATGTGTGAGGCCTCTCCTTATCTCTTCCTCCCTCTTTCACTTCTCAAAGTAGTTATTCTTCACATAACATTGTTGTATGTGAGGGTAGATTTTTGTATTTTATATGCTGGCTTACTCCTTTTCCCTAGCTGGAAAATATAAATCTCATCCTCCTGCATCAAACTCATCTAAAAAAAAAACAATTTTATTTCCATCCATGGGCCATCAATGTAAAAATTATGGATGTCCGTGCTTTGCTATTGTGAAACTCGCGAATGCCCTCTAAAAATGTGAAAATAAAATAATTCCACATTTTCAGGTGGGGTTTTCAGTTGGGCTCATTCCTAACCTCCCCTGATCCCATACACAATAGAATTCAACCTTCTCAAATCCTTGAGGATGGCATAAAGGCACCTTTTGGGGCATGGATGAGGAGGACAACCAAGGTGCAAAGTTATGTTGTTGAATTTGCAAGCTTCAATATCTCCCTTCATCCTCTGAGTAGCATGCCCTTGTTCTGGAACTTGCTTTCCAGTACTCCTTCTTCTCCCTTATATCATCATAGGGTGTGTTCATATCCCTTTTGGGTCATTCGAAGAAGGGCCATTTGTTGGATTACTAGTGGGGGGGGTTGAATCAGTAATAGAGCAATTTAATCCTTTTTAATCATATAATCCAAGTGTTATATCAATGTAGCATTATCATCCAATAACTATAGAGTAAATAAGCAATCAACAAATGAACAATCATACACATACATAGTACACCAATGTTTTACGTGGAAACCCAAAGTGGGAGAAAACCACAAAATGTTTTTTCTTATATGTCTTGAAGAATTACATTCATTGGAAGCACCAACTTCCTTTGTTTTCCAGCTGCAACTAGGAGGCTCCAACCCCCTAGTTTTGAAGGCAACAACCTAAGGGAAGCTCCAACTCCCCAATTATTTGGCTACAACCAGAAGGAGGCTACAACCCCCTATGTTCTCCGGCTACAACCGGAAGGTGGATACAACCACCTGTCCTTGCCCCGTCCAACCACCCTGACGTATAAGTAGAATGATGAAACCACTGTCACACTATCACTGTGAGATATACTGATGTAAACCTATACCAATAACCTGAACCATGCATCAACCTATACCTCAACCTGTAATCAACTTGTACCATAAACAAGTGCATCAACCATGCACCAACCAACTTGTAATCAACTTGTACCATAAACCTGAATCATGCATCAACCATGCATCAAATTGTACCTCAACCTGTAATCAACCTGTACCATAAACAAGTGCATCAACCATACACCAACCTATACCAACCAACATGTAATCAACCTGTACCATAAACAAGTGCATCACCCATGCACCAACCTGTACCTCAACCTCTACCATCAACAAGTGCATCAACCATGCACCAAACCTATACAAATAACCTATCACAACAACATGTCCAAACAACCTATCACAATAACCCATCTCATCAATCTTATCAACCAAATCAGATCAACCACCAAGACAACTCTCAAAGATGTGCATCAACCAAGTATAACACAACAACTCATAATCATCACCAAGATCAATATGTGATTTTGATAATACAAGTATGCTACATCATCCATAAACCATGTGTTAACAATACTACTAACAAGTGCCTCCAACCATGTACCAAGTATTTACAAATCATGTATCAACTACTCATCAACTATGACTCATCAATATGTACCAACATCATCAACTATACACCTCATGTATGTGCCAACTCATCAACTACTTATCTCAATCATGTACCCGACATGTACCTCAACCAAAAGCCCTCATCAATTTAATCATCCAAATCTGATTTGTAACTCTGTAATAGACCTGGTGTATATGATCACATTCTTGCAAACCTTCCTTAACTTTAACAACAAGAGACCATCATTTTCATCAAACTTTTCTTTAGTCTCACATGCCTAGTTTTGTATTAGTCAACAACCCTAACTTGAAATAATCATAACTTTGTACCTGTAATGAATAAAGATCTGAAACTGATACACAATGTTCTTCAATTTGTTTTATACAATTCCTCTAGGTTTCACTACTTGTAACCTCTCAGAAAAAGAGTTATAGCAAAAATGGCATACCTTGTTGAATTTTGGCTTATTCTAGAGAGCGACCTTGTAGAGCGTGCCCCGCACATAATGTTTTCTGAATCAATCTGAAACTATTACAAAGAATAATACAGAATGTATTCTAACCAACACATTTTATCTTACTAAATTTGGATCTTTTATGAAGACGTTATGACGTTTTTACCCGAAACACTTATTATTTACTAGTTTCAGGACTAGCCACAAACCCTATTTTTCACAGAGTATAACTCCAAAAATAAAATGACCCACAAGATGAATTTGTTACCACAGATACTTGGATATGTTTCCTCAATGGAATAGAAATTTCACGGTCTGAATCATTATAGAAAAAAATTTATTGGGAAAGAGGTGAGATGACCTGCAAATAACATACCTTAGAAAGCATCATCAAAAGAATTTATCCTTCCTTGAATTCCGACCTTCTTTTCTTCACATTCCCTCATAAATTAGGCTTAGATATCCTTTGGTTACCTTAGACACCTATAGGTATTCAATATGCTCAAGTGTGTCTAAAATGAGAGAGCCTTGCCTCTTATTTATACTCTCCAAGTAGCTTCCTTAAAA
>JZKD02S1819856.1:33013-55762 GCA_000966675.3 Picea glauca
ACAAGAGACTATCATTTTCATCAAACTTTTCTTTAGTCTCACATGCCTAGTTTTGGATTAGTCAACAACCCTACATTGAAATAATCATAACTTTGTACCTGTAATGAATAAAGATATGAAACTGATACACAATGCTCTTCAGTGTGTTTTATGTAATTTCTCCATGTGTCACTATTTGGAACCTCTCAGAAAAATATTTATAGCAAAAATGGCATACCTTGTTGAATTTTGGCTTATTCTAGAGAGCGACCTTGTAGAGCGTACCCCGCAGGGAATATTTTTTGAATCAATCTGGAAATGTTACACAAAATAACACAAAATTTAATATAACCAACACATTTTTTCTTATTCAATTTGGATCTTTTATGAAGAAGTTACGGCGTTTTTACCCGAAACACATGTTTTTGACTAGTTTCAGGACTAGCCACAAACCGTATTTTCCACGGAGTGTAACTCCAAAAATACAACGACCCACAAGCTGATTTTTTTATCACAGATACTTGCATATGTTTCCTCAATGGAATAGAAATTTCACAGTCTGAATCATTCTAGAAAAATAGTTATTGCGAAAATGGTGATATGACCTGTAAATAACATACCTTAGAAAGCATCATCAAAAGAATTTATCCTTCCTTGAATTTCGACCTTCTTTTCTTCACCTTCCCTCAGAAATTCGGCTTATATATCCTTTGGTTACCTCAGACACCTATAGGTATTCAATATGCTCAAGTGTGTCTCAAATGAGAGAGCCTTGCCTCTTATTTATACTCTCCAAGTAGTTTCCTTAAAAACATCTTCTAGGTCACTTTGCCCACTTTCCTTATTTTAGGGTTAACCCACTTNATCAAACTTTTCTTTAGTCTCACATGCCTAGTTTTGGATTAGTCAACAACCCTACATTGAAATAATCATAACTTTGTACCTGTAATGAATAAAGATATGAAACTGATACACAATGTTCTTCAGTGTGTTTTATGTAATTCCTCCATGTGTCACTATTTGGAACCTCTCAGAAAAATAGTTATAGAAAAAATGGCATACCTTGTTGAATTCTGGCTTATTCTAGAGAGCGACCTTGTAGAGCGTACCCCGCACGGAATATTTTTTGAATCAATCTGGAAATGTTACACAAAATAAAACAAAATTTAATATAACCAACACATTTTTTCTTATTCAATTTGGATCTTTTATGAAGAAGTTACGGCATTTTTACCCGAAACACATGTTTTTGACTAGTTTCAGGACTAGCCACAAACCGTATTTTCCACGGAGTGTAACTCCAAAAATACAACGACCCGCAAGCTGATTTTTTTATCACAGATACTTGCATATGTTTCCTCAATGGAATAGAAATTTCACAGTCTGAATCATTCTAGAAAAACAGTTATTGCGAAAATGGTGATATGACCTGTAAATAACATACCTTAGAAAGCATCATCAAAAGAATTTATCCTTCCTTGAATTCCGACCTTCTTTTCTTCACCCTCCCTCAGAAATTCGACTTATATATCCTTTGGTTACCTTAGACACCTATAGGTATTCAATATGCTCAAGTGCGTCTCAAATGAGAGAGCCTTGCCTCTTATTTATACTCTCCAAGTAGTTTCCTTAAAAACATCTTCTAGGTCACTTTGCCCACTTTCCTTATTTTAGGGTGAACCCACTTCTAATTTCTCCATTAAATTTATTATTTAAATAATTTATTTTGTATTCACTTTCAATTATAGTACACTCATCAATTCACTTTATAATTTACCTTCTAAAATCTCTTAACCCACTTTTACTACTTTGACCTTTTGGGGCTTCTAGATGACATAAGAGGGTCCTCCAACTTCGTAAGGCCACAACTCTCAAACCATGAGGAGTTATGTGACGTTCCACATACCACCAAAAATGGAATGACATGTACCATCTATATAAAATATTATTACCTACAAATAAATCAAAACTCATACCATTATCCACCAAACAAACTTGGGTCCATTACCCAAACCTGGGTTCTCCAACTTCTCATGGCCATAACTCTCTAACCGTGAGGAGTTGTGTGACGTTACACATACCACCAAAAATGGCATGACAAGCACTATCCATCTAGGATAGTTTCAGTGACCTTCATCTCATTATTCCAAAAATAAGCATGGGTTCTCTAACCATACTTCTAGAATAACTCAATCTGCAAAGCGTCTTCCCGTAAGGGATTTCACCATAAGGGGACCACTTTGGAGTTCATCAATTTCTACTTATTATCAACCATGACAAGACAATAACGAGTCATCTTTACATCAAACAATATTGGGTCCATTACCCAACCTTTGTGCTACGGGGATTTATTCAAGGGTCGACATCAATGACAACCAACCTTAATCAACACCATTATGCTGAGTTGGTGCTTGAAGGACCATTGGAGGAACCTAGGCGGTTGGCTTCGAGGCAGTGTTGACAGTTCGAGTCAGGTTGTAACCACTCATTTTTACTATTTTCAATAAAAGAGTTTCTATTTCCTCCATACATGTGTAAATGGATGTCAATTTGGTTATATATGCTAGTTTCTTTCATATAGTTGAATATTTTCACATTACATGTATGATTTGAATCTATAACTACCTTGTTTCAACATAGAATTGGTATTGTATTGCAGGTTGATATCAGTGGATATAAGGAGCAACATCAAAGTTGGAGAGCGAGGATCAACACCATACATAGGATACAAGGTGTGAGGCCCCTCCTTATCTCTTCCTCCCTCTTTTACTTCTCTAAGTAGTTTTTCTTCTCATAGCAATATTGTATGTGAGGGTAGATGTATGTATTTTATATATGGATTTGCTTTGTTTTGACATGAACCAAGGTCACAGGGGGGAAATCATGTAACACTTAGTGCAAATCCTTCACTAGGCACCAAGACTGGTGGAACATCAGAAGATTTCACCACTGTCGCCTAGGCAACAACTTCCCTCTCTTTAGTGAAGGAATAGATCCAACACAAGGGTGTATTCCTAGTATCCCCAAGGAATCCTTAGGCAAGAAAAAATCAAGTCTAAGGCCTCTTGTATAGCTACTCAATATACCACCAATAAAATAAGATAATCTTTGTTTCTCCTCCTAGTTTTTATGACTCTTAAGCCCTCTCACTTCAAGTTTTTCCTTACCTCTTCAGGTTAACTCTTTGTCTTATCTTTTTATTAATTCCCCCCCCCACTTTGTATAACTTGATCATTTCCTTTCCTATATTTAAACAACCATCTTCCCCTCTTTAGTCTCAACACCTTCCATCCCTTTTCACCTGCCAACTCTTTCACCCTTATTATTTTTAGATCCCATATGGTTTTCTCCCTAGTTTCCTAGATTAATCTTATATCTAAGCCTATATTCTTAATATCATCCTATATGGGATCCTTTTAATTTCTTTCAAATTATATTAAATTCGTTTATTTCTCCCCATCTTACTTCAACAACTTTATCAATCTTATCATTGTCTTATATCTCTATTTGTTTGGTTATCTATCTACACTTTTTTATTTTCATCAATTCTCATTTCTTTTTAATTAATAATTGATCTATTCTCACTTATCCATCCATGTTTTTTCCACTTTATTATTATCCCTATTTTATTATTTATCATCAATATACTTTAACTTATTAATTTCCCTTCTTTAGAACATTAATTTCTAGTAACCACCGATCTTAGGTCATCGACCTCTCCTTGTTTCCCTCTTATCAGTTAATTGAAAAACCCTAATTACTTCCATAATTCTTTCACTTTATTATCACTATCTTATTATGCACCATCAATTTTCTCAAAATAACTTTGATTATTTTATTATTTTCCCTATTATTACACTCATTTCCTTAATAATCTCAAAAGTCATTAATACTTTTCATATATGGACTAACCGGTTAATCTTCCTCTTTATTAATTATAAATTGATATCAATTGTTATTTTCTCTTAATTACTTACAACAATGGCCACCTCCCCTCTTTTCTTTTTAAAGGAAAACCTCAACAATTGTTTTAAACTTGTTAACTTCAATGTCCCTGATGATGGGTGGAGTGTCCACTCGAAATGTTGGATGTTTCAAAAAAAATTACACAGTATTTCCATAAATTGCTAGACAACGATAAGATAATCAAGTTAAGGACAAGGTGGTATGTTACTGCAATTTTCATATTTGAATGGATAAGGATATAGGGAAATTTATAAGGTTTATCAAGTCAATTTCTAGCACAAGAGGATACCCAAATACTACAAAAGAAAATATATACATATATATATGTTGTTGTAAAACTTGAAAGGAAGATGATGAATTATAACAATAATACAGGTTATGATAGAAGCAATAAATTCATCCCTTGAACAAATAGTAAGCCTATTAAAAAATGGTCTAAATGGTGGATTAAACTAGGGTTTTAAACAAACAACAAAATATGAAAATACAAATGAATATAACATTCAAGAAACCCTAGATGTCCATCCCTAAATAAGCTGAAATAAAAATCAACAAAATGATTTTAGGGTTTTAGGATGATTTTCAAGTGAAGTGCATGCATAAATACCAAAATGTCTAGCCTTTTTATGGCTGAAAATGAATATATTATTGGTATATAACCCTAATTAACCCTAAAACAACATATTAAAGTTTGAATTTTGAGTTTTGTGATTAACTGTTGGAAGCAAACTAGTGCCTACTATATTTTTTTGGGCATATGGGGTCAATTAATGAGTCCATATAGTTTCTTACTAGGTCCTCAAAGATAGTTCAAGGGAAGGTTCTTCACTAGTAACCTTCCAAAAGTTTTGACAAGAAGGGTATGTTCAAGAAAGAACCAAGAGAATGGACAACCATCACTAGATAAGCATCATTACACTTGTATTCATTCATAAACAAAACCACAAGATAAAGTGAGACCACTTAGTCAAGAAAACTTTCATCCATCAAACCCTAACAATGAACATGAAGTAGTAAAAACATCCACAAAGCATCCTCTCCAAAAAGTCGCTTTAACTATCCATCCATAGTGATTTACATAAGAGAGAAAGAAGTATTAGATAAGGAGCGATCAATCTCCATAAGTAGAAATGAACTACAAGTGAGAAGTGCTTCTCTTATTTATATTAGAGGTCAAGCACCCTTCTCACCCATTAGAAGCCCTAAAAATATAAAGAATGCCTTTATTATCTCATAAACCTTAGAGATAAGGCCAATATAAATAAAATATACACGATACATGAGTGGATAGGTCACTAAGACCCCCAATGATGCCTCCAAGATGAAGTAAAGAAGCTCAAATGTCAAATCATCCACCATAAATGCATGCTAGAGGTCACATGTGTGGCATAAATGACCTCATAAAGTGCACAACTCACTCCAAATGATGTGTAGTATTAAGCCATATACAAAGCCCCATGTTATGTATAAAACCCCTTATTAAGCCCTTGATATTTAATTATTACATTTCTAGTGTTATATTTGTATGTAGGCTGGAACCCTTCATTGCACCCTTTTATTATAATTGTACCCTTTGTCTCCTATATATATACCAAGGATACCTAGTCTTAAGATCATCGTATCTCATGTTGTACATTGAATATATTGTAAACGAAGGTTTCCCCCTCAAAGTGGACTATTATTCATTGACTTTTTATCATTCTCAAGGCATTGGATTGTAAAATTTGGTATCAAAGCTTCGATCCTAGGGTTTTTCTACTTCAAGTCAACTGGGAATTTTTGTTAAAACGTTTGTTCTAGGATGCTTCAGATAACAAACTTTTTAGGTTACTTAGGAGACATATAGAAGTCTCTGTGGTAAAAAATGTAGGTTTTGGGTCATTATACATTTGGAGATATAGCCTATGGAAGATAAGGTTTTTGACTCATCCTTGATTTAGTTTTAAACTAGTCATCTTGGGATTTTCGCTATATTGTTTTTTTTGGGTGGTTTAAAATAGTGAAATTTTTTGGAGACTGGGTAGAAATTCCATGTAATAGGTGGTAAAATTTTCAGGATCTGGTTCATTATATTGTCAGATATATATCCTATGGAAGTTGAGGTTTGTGACTAATCCCGAAATTAGTCTCAAACAAGCCATATTTTTATTTTTGCTATAAAAACACTTCAATGAAGTTTCAGACTCTTAAATTTTCAGAATCTTGAGGATACATAGTGAATTACCCATGGACAAATTTTTAGAAATTGAATAATTATAATTTGGGAGATATATCTTGTGGAAGTTGGGGCTTCTTACTAATCCTGAAATTGGTCTTAAACAAGTCATTTTGGTATTTGTGTTATAACTTTTTACCAGTGAAGGTTCGGACTGTGAAATTTTCAGGAGTCTAATAAGTCATATCATAGTACTATAAGTCAAAATTTCAGACTTGAAAGGGTTCAAAGTTCAGAGCTATATCAGGACAAAGGTTAGCCATTCAAACATTCTCTAAATTATAGTTTTAAAGGTACATAACTTACAAATTACGGTTGACATAACTTTTGATTCAAAGATCTATTTTCGTTGATTCAAAATTTATGATAAATTGAAAACAAATGAGTATTATTATTTTTATTCCACATCGTTCCAAAAAATATTTCAACAACAAATAAACCTACATAAAGCTCCTCCATTACTCGTGAAGAAAATGAGGAGAAAAAAAAACATCTATCCAAATCGGACAGTCAAATCAATGAATTGAATGATAGGTTATTGAAAAAGGTTGATTTGAGAAATACTCAAACAAAAATGGAAAATAATATGGATGAAAATAGGAAAGAGATGGAAAAGAAGATGGACCGTATGGAAAAAAATATGTCAGAATTGCAAAATTCCATGTCTTCCATGATCTTACATGCTCTAGATGAGAAACTCCTTAAATGAGATATCAAAAAGCAAGGAATTCATGAAAATGTAGAATAAATAGAGATTGAGTCCCAGAATCATGATTATTCATTACTTCAAGATCCACATCATCGAGGTTTCAATGTGACACCAAGGAACTACTTCATTCCAAAGATTGATATGAATAAGTTTGATGGTAAAGATCCTATAACATGGATATTCCAGATGGAGCAATACTTTGATCTACACCAAGTGCCAAGCTTACAAAAGGCACCTATTGCATCCTTGTATTTAAAAAATGATCAATTTGTTTGGTATCAATGGATTTGTGAAAGAAAAAATAATTCTATTAACTCTTGGTCCATTTTTATGGTTGAATTGGTATCACACTATGGGGATATTAAGAGCAATTCATTCTTTAGTCAATTGATAAATATTTGGAAAAAAGTTCCAATTACATTGCACATTCAACAATTCCAAAAGCCCGGTCTCGGGGTAAAGAACATTCCTTAGGATAATTTTTTATATCTCTTCATGGGCACTCTAAAGGATAACATTCAATTGTAACCATACACTACTTGCATCACGTAGTGTGGCATCCTTCTTTTTCAAACAAAAACTCTATTTTTCTCTTCTTTGTCCTCTCCAAGAATTGGCTCCCTCATCCCATTTGAATTCCTCCTTCCTTGTCATGAGTAAAATATGGATATCAAAAACCTAATCCCATCTTCTTTTTAGTTTCAAGAATGTAGGGGAAACAAAATGTAAGAATATTGGAGATGATTGCATAAATTTAGGGAAATGTTACATTCACTTTTGATACCTTAAATAAACTATAGGTTAAGATCACGTCAACACCATAAAATAATGAAGGTGAAATTAATGGAAAAGTTCTTATGGAACATAAGTAACTAGTGTTGATGAGATATTTCCCCCCGTGACTTTGGGTCAAGTCACAACATATCGAGACCGGATTAAGAAGATTGAAATCTTCCCTCACAAACAAATATGCAAATTGAAATATAACTACTTTTTGTTAGGAGAGAGTAAAGAAAGAGAGAAGGAGGAAGTGTGCACCTTAAACCCTTTGTTCAATGTCGATCCCCACTCCTACTTTTTCGAAGTGCTCCCGATCCTTTGTCAGAACAAGCATGCAAAATGAAATCAAGACAAATGTTGCAACGCAGTAGTTACATAATCAAGTAGCATACATATCATACATTATATCTAAAGAAAGTATGAATAATGATAACATACAATATTGAAATGAACTCCAAATTGGAGGGAAAGAGAACTCTTCTATTAACACCAAATATAAAGGTTAGTTACAACCTGACTCGCTTTTGGCACTGCTTCAGAGCCAAACGCCCAGGTTCCTCCACAGATCCTTCAAGCATGTACTCAGCTATGAGACTCTTCCTTGAATAGCCTAATAAGGATAACGAGACACCTTATGACTATATAAGAATAAAGAAACACTGGAAAAGTAGTTTCCAGGTTGGGGGATGACACTCAGAGGATAAAAGAACATAGGGAAGCTTGCTAGATTTAGAAAACATTAACTTGCACCAAAAGGCTCGCCCATTCTATCCCTAAATGGTGCTTTTATATCTTCCCCAAGGGGTTAAGGAAGTTTGGGAAATGAGCCCAATTGAAAAACCCACCCGAAAATTCAGTATTATTTTATTTTTCATGATTTTTTAGGGAATCTGTGGGCTGCAAGCTTGCAAGGCGCGAATGTTTGTGTGTAGCATAAGGGAAACCCGCAGAAATTAACAAATGTCAAGTTTTTAAGATGACTTGATGAGGAAAGCTTGGGACTTTACTTAGAAAGCTAGGAAAAGGGTAAGGCCAAGTCACAAATGCATAGGTGTGGCAATTTGTGCTATAACAACTAGGCATAAATAATTCCCCAAAACCCCCTTTCCTTTCCCTACTTGTGGTATCATATCCCCTATAGACACTCATGCCTCAATCAGTGTTGAATCTTTAATTAGCTACAAAATAGAAATGTTTAATAGTATTCAAAATTTCCATGACATGTCTACCTCATGGTGTAAATAAGTTAGTAATAAAAATATCTATGCAAAGCATTTAAACATAATTAAATTTAAATGATTCAAGAGGATTGAAAACTGAGATATTGCATTTTCAATGCTTCCTGGGTTAGAACCTTATCCTTTATAGCGATCCATAGAAAGGTTCTAGTTTTCGTTGGAGATTTTTAACTTCTAGATCTTTCTTTAACACCCGTCACTTCTTGATCCTCTGAGGAGAACATAGCCCTGTGTCCCAAGGATGTTGTGTAATCCCCCAAAGCTTTATTTTTAGACCAAGCCAAAGTATCATCCTCCTCATTGAGCCTAGTGTAGCTTTCTTTTAAGCTATTAACATAATCATTCCATGGGACACCACACTCCTCATCTAGTCCCATTGATTGAGCATCTTTCCATCCTACTACCATACACTACTTGGATAATTATATGACACTTTCTTCAAAGTATAATAACCCTACTATTGAATTAGTTCAATAATATTTATAGGAAATATGATCATATGTTTGCACCCAATCCATGGATCTAAACCTATTCTCACATGCTCCCCATTAACCACTATCTATGTTAGCAAGTTCTTGATCACTGGATAATCATGATGTAGAGTCGTCCATTGAGAAGAAACAGTTGTCACATATTCCCTTGGGTTTCTTATCTAATCTATGAGAGAGACATGCTTGCTTTATCTCTACTCAATTGTCTTCTTCCACAAACCTTTTGATTTTATAATCCTCCAAATACTTTTATCTATCAAAGACTTCCCAAAAAAATGGATACTATTTAAACCCCACCCTCCATCCTCTTTAGGCTTTGTAATAGTTCTCCATTTCACTAGAAGAGCCCCTTCATTATCATTTTTTCATGAATATAATAACTTAAAACATTTTTTTTAATAGTCTCGTGGACACCTTTAGGGATGGATGCCAAAGAATGCCAATATATGGCTTCCAACACTTATTTGACCAAATTTATTCTTCCACCTCTTAACCACAACATGTTGCACCAAAGGTTTATTCTCCCTTCTATCTTTTCCAAGAGCCAATTCCAATCTTGCCTCCCATACCCATTAGGTTTTAATAAGAAACCAAGGTACTTAAATCGAGCTTAGAAGTCAATTGGCTTGAAGGGGAAGATTTGTTTCAACTAGACATGTATGCCACTAAATGATATACTTGATTTTTGTATGTTTACCTCCCTACATGTAGTTAGACTATATAGTTCAAACACCCCCTTTAGACTTTGAGCTTCTCTTAGAGATCCATTACTGAATGTGAGAAAATCATGAACAAACAAAATATGGGTTAAGGATATATCCCTTCCAATCTTGATCACCAAGATGGCTCGATCCTTTTTTCTTCCATTTTGGCCCTACTCAAACCTTTAACGGCAATTAAAAAAACAAATGGGATAAAGGGCAATGCCACCTTAACCCTCTTGATGGAGTAATTTTTTTTTAGGCTAACCCATTAATAAGAATTACATAAGACTCTGATGTAATACACCTTATAAATTGTTTTACTATAGGAAAACTAAATCCGACATGCAAGAGCATAAGTCTAATGTAAAGCCAACTAGCTTTGTCATAGGTTTTGGACAAGTCCAACTTCAAAATCATAGTTTATTTCTTTTTAGTTTTTATATCGTGCAAAGCCTCTTGAGCTAACCCTATAACATCATGAATATGTTTACTAACATAAAACCTAAACTATAACAGAGAGATTGCCTTTGATGGTATTTTCTAGATCCTTACTGCTAGAATTTTTTCCATGATTTTGTATATATATTGACACAAAGATATTGGTTTGAAGTCATCTAATGACCATGGCTTGTAATTTTTTGGAACAAGTTCTAGAAAGGTGGAGTTGAAGGCTCATGTAACCTTCCCTAAAACCCAACTTCTTCAACCACCCTAATTAAATCATCTTCTAGGAGGTCACATAAGCCTATGAAGAAAGAAATAGGTCATCCATCTGATCCTAGGTTTTTATCCTTTTTGAAGGATGCTAAATTAACTTTTTGTTCCTCCTTAAAAACCTCCTCCATCAAATTCCAATTAGCCTCATCCATCACAGACCTTGGAAAATAAGAAGAAATCTTCAAAATTTATGCTATATTAGTTCTATCTAGTTCTTTGTAGATGGCCTGAAAATGAGAAACCCCCATTTTAGTTGTCTTGAAACTTTGTGATTTCATTGCCACCCATTTCTCCATCTCCTAAATTGTATTCGCTCTCTTTCTATGGTTAGAAAATTTTTGGAACAATTTTGTGTTTTTGTCTCCTTTCTCCAACCATATAGCCCTACTTTTTATCCTCCATTCAACTTCCCTCTAATCAAGAAACTTACTCTTTGTTAGTTTCATGGTCTTTAAGGTTTCCTTCTCTTCCTCATTAAACACTCCTTGTACATTTTTCTTAAACAACTTTATGGTTTTTCCTTCCACCTCATTTAATTCCTCATCCACCTTCTTGTGTTTCCTATCTACCCAAGTTGTCATTTCTTCCTTTACCCTTTTCAAGGTTGTTGCAAACTTGAAGCTTGTTGAGTCTCTTGAATTTCCATCATAAGCCATCCATTCATTCTTTACCAAATTTATGCATTCCTCTTCTTCCACCTAGGCATGGTTAAACTTAAAGAGGCTAAATATCTTAGAGTCTTTACTCTCAATTTGAAGAATGGGTAGATGATTTGACCTTCCTCTAACCTCTATCCTTGTCATTACCTTCTCCAAATAATTTATTAAGTTATTAGATACTAAAAACCTATCTAATCTCTTGGAGACCCCTTCTTGTAGGCATGATTTTAATAGGCTCTGTGTCCACGAATCCTACCTCTTCTATATTACGTCTGAATAAATTATCCATCCTATCAACTCTTGTTGTTCCCCCCACACTTCATTTCTATTGACGGTGATATTTAATGTTGGGTTGACAATTGTCCATTTTTTTTAATAGTTTTCCCTAAAATCTCTAGCTTTGGGTCCAAACATTTAGCACAAACACTACCTAGTGCATATTATCTTTCATGGAATCTAATCTATCCTCTAGTGTATTTATTTTATCTTTTTTTATTCTCAACAACTTCAACTAGTCTTGCCCCAATGTTCCCATGCATTATTTGATTATCTTCCTTCAGCTAGTCCAAGGTGATGGAGGACAAGGATTGGTTACTACCATGTATTCTACATGATATACTAAACTCTATTTTCCTCCTACTCCTACTTCTAACTTTATGTATTTTAGTGGAAGAATGAGCCCAAAGAATAATCCCCCTATGAACATGTTCTTCTTCACTACTTGACAACAATAATGCCAACTATTTTCATGGTGTTTGGAGGGATACCATATCATCCTTTAAGGAAATAACTATGATATTCAATCAATTTTAAAATGAATGTGTCATAAGCATGATTAGGGCACGAGAGATGTGGAGGGGTGGGGAATCGGGAAGGTGGTTAGGGGGAACCACTTTAGGATAATTATCTTAAAATTTGACATAGGGGGCAAGACAATTGTGGCATATTAAAATTGTTTTTGCAACAATAAAATCTCCTCTCCTCCTTGTGTGTTAACCCACATTGGTTGTGAGGTCTGGCCCATGATAGCATATACGTTCCAACAAACCATGATCTTTATCTCAATGGGGATAGCTACAAGGGAGTGGTGTCTCCTACTAACATAATTGTTGACTATTATTGGGAAAATATGTTTCATTGCTTGACCTTCCATCCTCCTCTGTGGAACATGTTGTGTGGGTACATGTATGTGAAGAAAAAATCATATACACCTATCTTGTGGTGCCCTGGAATTGCTTCTATGACCATAAATATCCTTTACTCGTGTTTTATTACACATTGGTTGTGAGGTTGGTCCACAATAGCATGTAAGACCCAACATACCATGATACTTATGCCAATGGGGGTATCCATAAGAGAGTAGTGTCTCCTACTAACATAATGGTTTATTAGTTGCAGGATGAGTATGCTTCCTTGCTCGACCTTCCCCTCCTCCTATGTGGGATGTCTTATGTGGGTGCATGTGTGAAAAAACAATACTAACTTCTACTAAGTACCATGAATATTCCTCACTCTTATTATGAAGTATTTTAACAATGATTTTGGAATCCCCTTCAACTTCTACATTATCGAAGCCAAGATTAAAAAATAATTTAATCCCTTCTACAAAATCATCCATCTAAACTTAGTTGTTATAAATCTCTTAATTCTTTCCTCCTTATCTTGAATTACTCTTGTCACTTCAACAAGTCCCATACTTCCTTGCATCGTAGTGCCAAAGTTAAATTTCACCCAATTTCCCTTTATATTATTGCTCATCTTTTATCTTTCAAACAAGAAAACAAGAGGAATTATCAAAGTCTACGTTCAAACATTATAACTCAAAGACAATTATTTATTACAAATATCTATATTTATATTTATATTGGTTAGCAATAACACATAGGTCCCAATATTCTATGATTCTTATGACAATGAAGGCGCTTATGTTGGTACTAACCATCCTACTAACATAACCATTGATTGGTAGGTGAATATGCATGCTTACTTGACCTTCTCCTCCCTCTTTCATACTCTCTATCTATAATGGTATTTATGTTAACAATAAAATCAAATATTAAACAACTCAATTTAAAAAAAAATACTCTATACAACCATAAAATCCTTGTCCCTATGCACTTGTGGAAAAATCATAGTTATTGGGATATGTCCAAGTTATTTGATTACCTCAACTTGAACATGACTCTTTTCCACGTATACTTGAACTTGACTCTTGTTAACATAAAGAAAACCTCTCTGTTGTGTTATTAATATATATATATTAATAAAAATCCTTCGCGAGAGCACATCGTTGAACCTCTCTCTCTCTCATAAGGTGGAAAAATCTATCATAATTTAGTGGCCAACCAACAATGAGGACACCCATCACTAGTTGTTATCCATGAATGTGGGTTGACTCATATTTGTTATTCAAGGAAAGTCCCACCACCTAAAATGACTCGTTGGTGGTCCATAAGGGCGAAAACTTCCACTCTAGTTAGATGCCTCCTAGTTTTGGGTCATTAACTTGTTTCTTTATGTCTGAAGAAGATGAGCTCTCATCTAATCAAAATAAATTATATGTCTTACTCCAAGGTCAAAAGGCGGTTTCATCCTAGAGAATATCTACAAAAAAACCAATGTTTCTTGTTGTCATCGCTAAGTCTATTTCCAATGGGGTCATGTCCTTTCTAGTAACATCTAAATTTAATCCTATATATAGGTATAGATACATAAACACATCATTGAACTATAAATAAACTATTTTTTTATTAATTAATGTCTTTAAAATGTCCCAAAAAGTCATAGGATGAACACTAAGAGGGATGAAGATGAAAATCCATCATCATCGTTGTCATCATCGTCATTTTCATCATCATTTCCATCATCATCGTCGTCGTCGTCGTCGTCGTCGTCATTTTCATCATCATCATTGTCTTCATCGTCATCATCATTGTCTTCATCATCATCATCATTGTCGTCGCCGTCATCATCATCATCATCCTCATCATTGTCGTCGTCATCATCATCATCATCATCATCATCATCGTCGTCGTCATCATCATCATCATCATCATCATCATCATCATCATCATTGTCATCATGGTTCATCATCGTTGTTGTTGTCCACATCATCATCACCGTATTCACCATCATCATCGTCCACATCATCGTCATCATCCACATCATCGTCATCCTCTTCATCATCCTCATCATCATCATCATCATCATAATCATCATTATCCTCATCTTCCTCATCATACTCATCGTCGTCATCATCATCATCTTCATCCTCATCATCATCGTTTCTCTGTTGACTTTATCAAAACACCAAATATATAATATAATATTTTAATGAACACTAAGAGGGTTGAAGATAAAAATCCATAATCATCATCATCCTCTCCATTTTCCTCATCATCCACATCATCATCCTCATCATTGTCCACATCATCGTCATCATCCTCATCCTTGTCATTATCATTGTCATTTCTTTATTGACTTTATGAAAACACCAAATATATGTCATCGTCGTCATCCTTGTCCTTGTCATCATCATCATTTTTTTATCGACTTTATCAAAACACCAAATATACGTCGATCTTCGTCCTCCACCATCATCATCATCAACGTCATCTCTGTTGACTTAATCAAAACACTCATCATCATCATCATCTCTATTGACTTTATCAAAACACTCATCATCATCATCATCTCTATTGACTTTATCAAAACACCAAATATATAATATAACATTTTAATGAAACGTTTTGTGAAAACATTGTCATTGTCATTGCATTCGTTGTCATTGTTATTGTCACCATCGTCGTCATCATCGTCATCATCATCGTCATCATAATTATTCCCGTCGTCAACATCATCATTGCCATCACCGCCGCTACTGTCGTTGTAAAAAAACCCAAATATATAATATAATATTTTAATATGTAATATTAAAATATAATATAATATTATTATTTTAATATATCATCATCATCATTCTTTATCAAAACATCAAATATATAATAAAATATTTTAACATATAATATCAAAATATTATATACTATAATATTAATATTTTAATATATCTCAAAAAATAGGTGGTTTAGAAAAAGGACATTGAACTTGAACTGCTCTACTTCCTGCATGTTGAAACACTAGCCCATTGATTGTCTCTCAACCATGTCTTCAGCCTATGTAGGGAGTGCAAGTTCCCCTCCCTGACATCTTAGCCTTCTACTCTTTGGTAGCTTCCCTCCCGAAGTCGGCTAAGGCTCCCCCCACCAAATTCGTCAAAAAATTGGATGACATCCCAAAGGTTCCAGTTCATCCCACATATTCTCAATGTTTGGCGCTCCATTTGGCTAAGAAGGGATTAATAGGTTATTTCAAAGGAATATGGTGACCCCCTCGAACCATGGTCCCATGGGTATATAAAAATTGCAAACTGTTAATCAACGAACAACTTTCTCATTCCTTTTGTGATAGGGGATTTTTCGTTTTCCTGTTTCAAGAAAAAGAAGATAGAGACATTGCCTTCAAAAGTGGCCCTTACTTCATGGGATCTTGAGGCATGTACCTCAATTTATGGACCCCAAATTTTTTCCCAGAAAACTATATTCCAACAATAGTTTCAATATGGGTGCATCTCCCCTACCTACCAATTCATTGCTGGAATGATGAGACCATCCACAATATAGGAAACACCTTGGGAAAATACACTGATCAAGATTAGCCCAAATATGGCATGCAGGCTTGCACTCACATTTGCATGGAGGTTTACCTTGAAAAGGTCCTTCTTGAAGCCATCCAATTAACCCTGGATAACTAGTTGTATCTCCAACTAGTTGACTATGAACAACTTCCTTTTAAATGCAAAGCCTATCACAAATATGGACACTTTGCTAAAAACTACCCGAAGACTCTGCAGGAACAATGAACCACTGAAGGCAATGATCAATGGTAGCAACCCAAGAAAAGAAGGAAATCGTTGAAGCAGGGCCAATAGTCAAACAAAGAAAGAAATCAATCCCCCCAAGTTCCACCATTGAATCTCAACTCCTCAACAAACCCCTATGCTAGGGTAGATCCAAAAAGATAGGAACCAGAGGTCATTCAGAATTGA
The DNA here is from genome assembly GCA_000966675.3 of Picea glauca. Taxonomy (NCBI): domain Eukaryota; kingdom Viridiplantae; phylum Streptophyta; class Pinopsida; order Pinales; family Pinaceae; genus Picea; species Picea glauca. The sequence goes on from JZKD02S1819856.1 coordinate 49,576, forward strand.
TATGATGCTCTTTCAAACACAGAGGACGATCCGAGCATCATGATGATCGTAATGTCAACTAATCTTGGGAATCTGAGCTTCCCTACAAGGAGGGCTTTGGAGGAGAGTTCCCATCCCTGAAAAAATGGCATTCCAGTCTCATCCACCTCCATTGACCCAACCCCCTCCAAGCCTAGTCAGGGTTTTGAGATTCCCAACATCCTTGAATAAGGAGAGTTATTTGAAATCTCAAAAGAGGAGATTGACCAAGCGATAGCCCAAAGCATCCCCATCAAAAAAGTAGGGAGAAAAACTGGCAAACACAAAAGGGAAACACAAGATAACAAAGAAAGAGATTGGGCATCCAGAGCTCTTTGGATGGAATTTTCCCCAAAGAACATCGGTCGACCATAAATTAGAGAGGTCCTTTCCCCTCAAGAGGGGGAATCCCTAAACCCTCAGGAAAATGATTAAAATAAAATCCTAGAATTGCAGAGGCTTAGGGAGTGACAATAAAATGGAAACAATCAAGCATGAGATAAAAAAAAAAACCAAGTCCTTCTACTTCAGGAAAAAAAAATGAAGGATGTTGAAATCCTTCAAGCAAGTCAGTTCATTTGTCACTCCAACACAAGAACAATTGTTAGTTCAAGAGGTGCTTCAGGTGGTCTTTTCACCCTTTGGAACCCATGAATCTTTCGAATAGAGCTTACTCACATTGTTCAACACTAGTTATTGGTAAGACTAACTATTTGCCAAACTATAGATTTAATAAATGTATGTATACAAATATTTCAAGGGAAAAGGCAGCTTGTTGGAGCTCACTGATGGGTCTCCAAGATTGGGCTAGAGGTTCGTATTATATATTGGTCAAGGATTTCAACACCTCCCTTTCTCAAAAATAAAAGAAGGATGAAATATAGTCTGAGATTCTTCTAGAGAGAGCATGGATGATTTGTTGGCCTCCTTAGACCTGGTTGATATTAAACCCTTCAAAGGTAGTTTCACCTGGACAAACAAAAGGCTTGGCCCATGTCATATTTCTTCCAGGCTTGACAGATTTTTAGTGAGTGACTCCTTCTTTGATGCCTCCTTGTCTTTATGCTCACACATCCTCCTTTGGGTTGGTTTTGATCACAGACCCATATTCCTTATCCTCTCGAATCCTAAAAACCTTGGTTCCATCCCATTTTGTTTAAATCCTATTTTGATTAAAGATCCTTCCTTCTTTGACCTAGTCTCCCATTCATGGTGTCAATTTGTCATAGGCTCTCCCGTCTTTATTTGGGAATAAGAATTGAAAATCACCAAAATGGCACTCAAAACTTGGGCTAAATTCAAGTACAATATGTCGGACAATCAAATAAAGGACCTATTTGGATAGCTAGAAGAGATACAAGGATCTCTTGAAAAGGAATTGGTAACCCAAGCTCTCTTGGATAGGGAATGTGATACCTTCCAAATATATCAAAATGTGTTGATATCTAAAGAAGAGAAATGGAAACTCAAGTCACACAACCTGTGGCTTCAGGGTGGGGAAAATAACACTAAGTACTCCCACATGCAAGCCAAAGACATATTATGGAAAAACAAGGTTAAATAATTAGAGACAAGGGATGGTCAGGAGGTCACTTCATTTGATCAAATTAAAAAAGTTGTCTTTCAACACTTCCAAGAAATTTATTTTGAGTATAGGAGGCTAGATTCATAGGACAAACAAAATATGCTAGATAACATCACATCCATCATAAGCTAGGAAGATAATGACCTCCTTCTCCAACCAATATCTGAAGAAGTAATTAGGCGAGTCATCCTTCAAATGAATCTGGACAAGGCTCCAAGACCAGATGGATTCTTCGCTCACTTTCATAAAATATGCTGGCATATAATCAATTTTTATCTTATTTGAATGATACAATATGTCCATCGTTTGTTCAAGATGGGAGGAAACATTAATTTGGCCTTTCTAGCCCTCATTTTGAAGGAAGTGATCTGTTCCTCCTTTTCCAGATTAATATCTATATCTCTATGCAATGTCTCTTATAATGTTATCTCCAAAATAATTGTTAACAAGATAAAACATTTCCTCCCCAAGTTAATATCCCCTAATCAAGGTGGTTTCATGGAAAAACAACAAATCATTGATAACATAATCCTTGTTCAAGAAGCTATCCACTCAAGAAAATCCTGGGGAGAAAAAGGTATGATCATTAAAATTGACACGACCTATGCCTTTGACAAGGTCCACCATAGCTTCCTCTTTGATTTCCTCTTCAAATTTGGATCTGGGGAACATTTCATCAATTGGGTTTCAACTTTTGTTAGTGGCCCCTTGATTTCCTTGCTTGTAGATGGACATCCTACGCCTTTTTTCAAAGCTTCCTAGGGATTGAGACATGGATGCCCTTTATCTCCCATCCTATACATTTTAATGGAAAAAGCTCTAAGTAGGAGGTTGGAAATAGAAAAATGAAAGAAAAATATTATGGGCATCAAAATTGTAAGAGGGGCCAAGATGAACAATCATTCCCAATTTGCAAACGACACCCTCTTACTGGGAGGAGCATCCACCATAATCACCAAATGATTCAAATAAGTCTTGGACATCTTCACTAGGGCCTTAGGGGGGCTGATAAATTGTGCCAAGTGTCAATTGTATGCATGGAACACGAGTGCTAGGAAAATAATTGTTATTGCTAGAATTATTCAATTCCCTTATGAAGAAAAATGGCACTCTTTTAAGTATTTAGGAATCCCTCTTTGCTTATACTCGCTCCTCTCATTGGCATGGTAACATATATTGGACAAAATCAAGACTAAATTCCTCCAATGGGGAGCCCATGGCTCACACCAATGAGATAAGTTGTATAGGTGAAATCGATGTTCCCTTCTCTCCCCATTTTCCAATTATCGACCTTGCTTGCTCCAACCAATGTTAAGTCATCCACTGCACAAGAAAATTGGTGGTTCATGTGGAAAGGAGGTAAATCCAACCTTAATCATTTTCACCTAGTAATTTGGAATATATTTCTGGCCCCAAAGACCCACGACAGTCTGGGTATTAAGGATCTGACCTCGTCAAACCTTGCATTAGGGGCTAAGTTGTTGCGACAACTCATAACCGAGAAACAAGAGTGGTGGAAGAAAGTCATTCTATGCAAGTATCTGATAGGACCTAGAATTTGTTGCTTAGATAGTGCTCCTTAGGATAAACTTGGTTCCCAAATCTGGCACCTCCTAAAAGCCTCCATGCCTCTTCTTTAGATTCATTTAACCTAAATCCATGGGAATGGAAAAAAACATTTGGACAGACAACATTATGGAAAGGCCTCCCATCCTCCAAGACATGTCCTTCCTCCCTTTGAAAACTAGGTTGTTTGATCAAGGCTTGTTCACTTTGTTTGATATCTCCCTTTGGATTGCATCTTGAGGATGTCTCTGGTCCCCTTTTGGGTCTCACTCGATCCCTCTCTCTCTCTGCCTTTAGGGTTGTGCTCCCTTGCACATTTCTTTCAAATATTCTCATGGTTGGGGCTCTCAGGATTATACTTTCTGCAAGGGGTATGGATTTCTCCTCTCTAATTCCACCCTTCTTCCTAAATCATCATGGTGGAAAAAAATTTGGCATACAGATAGTCTACCCAAAATCAACGTTTTTTGTTGGACCCTATCTCATGGGAAAATCTCCATTGAAGACAATCTTCAAAAACGAGCAATTCATGGCCCACATAGGTGCATTCTTTGTTGTGATTCTCAAATTTCCTTTCCTCACCTTTTCTTGGAATGCTCCTTTTCCAGGTCTATTTGGCATGTGGTATTGCAAGGGATCATACACATGGTGCAATGGCCATGTTTCGTGGTCCATATGTTCATTTGTTGGCAAATAGTATATTATGGCTCCTTTCAAAATAAACCAGCCTTTAAGAGGATTTGGATGGCTATCCAAAACATGTCTACTGAAATTTGAATACCACACAACAAAGCTCTCTTATATGGAATCAGGTTCCCCCCTAGATCAATAGTAGGGAAGGCCATCGCCCTCTTATCGAAATATTTAAACTCTCGAAGATTAAAACTCTCCTCTTCCCAGAAAATGGATTATCAAGAGACCTATTGGCTTAATCAATTTTCTATTTAGTTTGTCACCTCAAGTCCAAATCACCCCAGTTCACACTGGTAGCTTCAACTCTCTCCACCAAATTTCTCTCAGTGGCAGCACTCTCAATCCTCCCATGTTCTTTATTTGGTGGCGCCTCAAAATGAAACCCCGTGATGGTAGGAGTGGGTGGGGTTCTCTTCGGTCCTAGAGGAACAATTGAACTCACCTATTATTGGAGTCTTGAACAAACTACCAACAACCAAGTAGATGCATATGCCTTAATCCAAGGTCTGTGACATGCTAGTGCTTAAAACATTCCGAGGCTTATCATCCTTGGAGATTCCAAGAACACCATTGGACACCTTTGGATCAAATCCTTCTCTAAGTATGTGAAGCTCCATTGTATATTCCAAAGAATTAAATCAGAGATACCTAATGGCATACAAGTTGATTTCGTCCACATTTTTCGGCAAAATAACTCCATAGTTGATAAGCAGGCCAAATTAGCAACAAGAGAAGAGATGGGGTCTTATCTATTAATGGATTTCACTGCTACCAGCCAATCCCCTGGTGATGAGTTGTCTTTTGGTCTCGGGCCTAGTGATGTACTTTCCCATGGTTGCTAGCTCCTTCGGTAGTCAATGATTGACTCACAAGCTCCTCCCACATGTCCCATTGGGAGGTGGCGCTCTAGTCATCCCCTTGTTCGACTTTGTGTGTTTGTGTGTCCTCGTTTGCCCGCCCCTATTTGCCACCTTGTGAATAATCGACTTGGTCATCCGATGGCATCCTAACCTCATGCAACCTTACAACCCAATGCCCATCACATTAAATCCTTCCCATATGACCTGCATTTATTCAGGCTCCCGCGCAGGTGGATCTAGATTTGCTCCTTTGGCTCACCTCATGATCAATTGTATTAGCAATTGTAGATTGAATTGGGTTTTGGCTCAAACATGTTGGTTATTTTAACCTCCCATATTTGAATTCTCCAGCACTAGTGTTAGATATGGAAGACGACAATGATAGGCCCATCTCCCCACAGATCAATTAGTGGATGCAATATTTATTTTGGTTATGTTTAGGAGTTTTTTTGAAGATATATACTATAAACATTTTTGAATCTTTTTTTTTATAAACATCTGTAATGTTCCCAAGCCATTATGCCAGGAACATCACAGTTTTGGGTGTCTTTTAAAACATTTATTGGTTGTGGTATTTTGCCAAACACTTTGCTTACAGTTACGCTTAGGGTTTTACTAATGTGTTTATATGTGTGTTTGCAACAATAGACAAGAATATATAATCATGGCACATACCTCAACCATATGCAATATGATAGACAAGCCAAAACCTCTCAAATCTTCTTTTATTCATGAAATAAAAGAACATGCTACAATGAAGGTGTCGATCTAGAATGCTCAACATATGGCTAAGAAGATAGAGAATAGAAGATAGGAGCTGCTACAAGATGCTCCAATTGAAGATTCCCCAAGCCTCCAAAGGACAAATACCCAATGAAGATCAAGACAAGAATAGATCTGGTCGTATGAAGTACCAAAGCCCTAACTGAATGGTGCCACGTCCTACTAGAAAGCTGAAGCTCCCCAACAATTCGGCCCTGCTGCAAAATGTGTCCAATTACCCCAAGAAATATGCCAAACAGTAGATCGGATGATGGCAAGAAAAACCCAGGTGCCCAAATCTCCAAGATCCCTCTCAAACCCTATGGATCAGAACCTCCTCCAATGTATGGTGCACCCCCCTAGATGTCTGAAACCCTAATAATTTGGCCTCTCTCCTAGAGACCTCCAACAACTCCACCAATCCACTAGAATGATAGATCGGGGCACGATAATGAAAACCCAAGTGCTCAACTAGGGAAAATACATGCTAGATCCTTAGATCTAGCTATCCTCCAAGATGTGGTGCGCCCTCCTCTTGGGAAATCGTCCCACTCTCAATACAAATGAATCCACCACCAAAACACCTCTGGAGTCCACAAAGAATAATGCTATGACACCTGCAAAGGAAACCCAATACCCGGAATTCCCAAAATCACTTCTCCTCAGCTAGGACGAATCCTCCCTCAATGGTGTTAGAAAAACA
>JZKD02S1819867.1:0-13705 GCA_000966675.3 Picea glauca
ACTCCACCTGGTTAAAGGAATCCTAACCAAGCTAAGGTCTCTCGGACAAAAAAAAAAAACTCAGACTCAGGTGCCAACTCTAGAAAACAACCTACAATCCCTCATTCCCCACATGCATGTCCTACCCCAAAAAGTGTGCCCCTTCTCTATTGAACAATCGTTCGGTTGCCCGACTTCCTTTCTAGGGCTTTAGCAACAGGCCAGATAGGAAGTCTCAAAGCCTTGTATTTGCATCTTGGCACCAGAGGAATCAATTCCCAACAATTATCTAACCTGGAGAGAATGATCACGGGCTTGGAAACCTACTTCTTCAATATCCCATGGGCATGAAAACCCACCACTTTAGTCTCGATATAAATATTTTCATGTTATGGGTTCAAGTACAGCTGATGACAGCATGAAGGTATGAATGACAGTAGTGTGGTGAGGTGAGATTGATTATGGAATGATAGGAAAATGAACTAAGTCTTCCCAAAATTATGTGCATGTTCCCAACTTAGAACTTGTCATGTTGGGAACTACATGGGTCCCCCACATGGACCCACCACATGGTGATACATTCCCCGTTCAAGACTTAGGATAAAATGAATTATCTCAACTTTATACTTTAAACTTTAGGAATATTAATAAAATATCCATTTTTGGCTTAATCCCCCTTAGCTTAGCCCCTTTCCTAAACTCTTAACCCCCCTTTCCCATTCTAGTGGATGTTTCCCCCCCATACTCTTTTATCTAGTAAGACTACAACATTGATGTGTTTTCATTAAAATTTGAGGGTGATTACATTTTAAAAATATAGTCTCATTGGCATTTTAGCTTCAAGCTCTGCATCCTAATAACCACACACACACTGGCCTCAAAATACATATATACATTTTCACTATGTCCCAAATATCTTGGTCACCAGCTTATATGTATATTTACATTTACATTTACAATTGGGGTCCGACCTAAGGGTATTACAAAATTATAGATGGCTATACTGGTGACAATATTTTTCAAAAAAATAAAAAATAAAATGTGGATTTACAAATTTAACTAGACAACTTAGAATGTGAAAATGTAAATTTAGATATAGCAAAGAAATTCCCAACTCTCATCTCCATCATGGAGGCATAGTTTTCACAAAATAAAATAAAAAACTCAATTTAGGAATTTTGAAAATTTAAGAAATGCATTGAATTCTATTGTGGATGAAGATTGTTGGCTAATTTAAGAAACTTAAAAACATGTAAGAACAAGGAATTCATAGGGGGACAAAGAGAACGATGCTTGAAGGTATCTATTAGATAGTAAAAATGAAAAATTGTTTAATGATTTATTTTTATTTTTACCTTATTGTGGTGGCCTTGTATCATGATGCATAAGTGTGGTTATATGTCCATAACACCAAAAATGTTTTTTTTTAATATTTAAAATGACCATGATGCATCTTGTAAAGTTAAACATCAAGAAATTTATATGTTTCATAAGTACTGCAGATTAATATTTTGAAATAGTATTTATTAAAAAATCAAGTTTTTAATTAAACCCTAAAGCAATGTGCCTTATACAACAACACATCAGTGTAATTATATGTTTAGTGCACACCTAATTTTTTGAAATAATATTTATTAAAAAATAGGATTTTAATTAAACCCTAAAGCAATGTGCCTTATACAACAACACATCAGTGTAACTATATGTTTAGTGCACACCATATAACATTTTTTTTTTAATTCTATTTTATAAAATTCAAACATGATTTGGTATGTTTTAATTTAACAAGATCTAGCAATTAAAATTTGTAAAATTAAGATTGCTAGATCTAGCAATTAAGATTGCTAGATCTTGTATTTGTCCAGGTTATCTTAGTAAATTAGCAAGTTTTTTATGCACATAATTTGGAATTGATTATAATTGAGAGGTTGTATTTTTTTCATATAATTTTTTGTTATTTCATATCCTTAATTCAAGGGTGACATTTTACCGATAACTTCTCCAACAAAATGGTGAGTGCTTAGTTTTAGTCATTTTTCATATTTAAAATTTGTTTAAATTAAGTACAATCATGGTGAGTGCTTAGTTTTGAGTTATTTTTCATATTTAAAATTTGTCTAAATTAAGTAGAATGAGTCATTTTCCATATTTAAAATTTGTCTAAATTAAGTAGAATGGTAAATACTTTATTGATAATATTTTTTATATTTAATTTTCCATTAGTATAATTTTTTATTAAACTGAATTTTATAAATGCAGATCTAATTTTGATTTGTTTTAGTATGATCTTGAATTTATACGAAGAGTGGAAGTCTAAAACTTATTTTGTTTCCCATTTTCAATTACATAAATAAAGTAAAACACATTTCATCGTTTAAAAATAAATTAATCATCATGAAACAATGAATTTTTTTAACATAAGAAAAAATTTGGATACTTTAAAAGGAATACAATTGAAAATTATTAGATTCCCTTGATAGCTTCAAAGATCATTCATTTTAAAATTGGACATTCCATTGTTACACTCATAGCTGTAGCATTGGCTATTTAAAGATTTTATAATTCTTAGCTGGAATGATATTTGTTAAATTTTTTATAATATGTTATATCATAATGTTTACATAATAATTATAAAAAAATAGATTACATAATTAAATTCATAAGATATTGTTTTATATAATTAATTATATCAATTAATTAATTATTAGTATTATTTATTTCTATTTGAAAATTTTAAAATAAAAATAAAAATAATATAATTGTATAATAAGACTTAATTTATTAGTTATTTTGATCAATTAATTGAACAAAGTTGACACTTGATTTTTTGAACAGTTTAATTTTCATCAAAGTTGAACATCAAAACAAATTAAATCAACTTAGAGAAAAGGTTGGTGGAGGATGTTGCACAATGTGGAGGAGACCACAAAAAATCAATGGAGGTTGAGGTGAAGGTGGCTTTGATCAATTAATCAAACAAAGTTTAGATTTGAGTTTTTCAACAATTTAATTTTCATCGAATTTGAACATCAAAACAAACCATGTGACTTAGGGCAAAGGTTGGTTGAGGATGTTGCACAATGTGGAGGAGACCACACGAAAGCAATGAGGGTTGAGGTTAAGGTGGTTTTTTTAACAATTTAATTGTCATCAAATTTGAACATCAAAACAAACCACGTGACTTAGGGCAAAGGATGGTGGAGGCAAGGTTGGTGGAGGATGTTGCACAATGTGGAGGAGACCACACAAAAGAAATGGGGGTTGAGGTCAAGGTAGAATGAATTTGAACATCAAAACAAACCACATGACTTAGGAAAAAGGTTTGTGGAAAATATTGCACAATGTGGAGGACACCACACAAAAGAAATGGGGTTTGAGGTCAAGGAGGAATGAGAGTAAGGGAGTATTTTTTCAATTTGGGTGGTCCGTGTATTATCATTTTTAGTACATGGAGTATTTGTTTTATTTGGATATATTAATTATTAGTATAATTTATCATTAGTATTAGTATTTGGATGTAAGTATTTGTTTTAGTCATTGTTTTTATATAATCAATTATTAGTATTATTTATTTCTATTTGAATTTTTTGAAATAAAAATAAAAATAATATATTTTTATAATGAGATTTAATTTATTAATTAATTTGTTCAATGAATTTAATGAAGTTTAGTTTTAATTTTTTGAACAATTTAATTTTCATTCAATTTGACCATCCAAACAAATTCAATTTGACCATCCAAACAAATGACATGACTTTTGGGGAATAAATCTAACAAAGTTTAGTCTTAATTTTTGAACAATTTAATTGTCATCCAATTTGAACATCCAAACAAACCACATGACTTAGGGAAAAGGTTGGTGGAGAATGATGCACAATGTGGAGGAGACCACACAAAAGCAGTGGGGTTGAGGTCAAGGTGGGATAAGAATAAGTGGGGTTGAGGTCAAGGTGGGATAAGAATAAGGAAGTATTTTTTTAATTTGGGTGGATGGGGTATTTTTAATTTTAGTACATGGACTATTTGTTTTATTTGGATATGGGTAGGGTATTTTTTTTTAAATAGATGTGGAAAATAAAATCACATACTTATAATTTTATAATACTTTGACATATAATTTTGAATATTAATAAAAGGTGATTATCTTTGAGAAAAAATATTTGTACAACATTGCATCAATAAAAATAAATTTGTTGTGTATTAATATTGTTTTAAATGAAGAAGAATTAATAATTTTAAATGAAAAAGAATTAGTATAAAAAGACTATTTTGATTCTTATTAAAATAATAAAGTTTTCATCATATAATGATGTTGAAATTTTAAACAATTTTTTATATCTATTACACATTTTACATTTTTTACAATTAAATTAATAATTTGAAAACTAATTATTTTTTATATAGTTTCATTTTATTTTTAATTGGATACTTTTAAGTAGATATATTCATTGTAAAAAACACCTACGCTTTAAGAAAAATAAATATTCCAATATTCTTTCAAAATACCACAATCATTTTTATATGAAAAGTTTTCAACCATTTACAATCACCATCTTGAAAAAGGTTTAGAACTTCAAGTTTTTTAATGTATTATGAATCAAAATGTTCTCTCTTTTTATAATATCAATATTAAAATGATCACTTTAATTGAAATTATTTTTAACCTACTTTTATATTTATTATATAAAAAAAATCATTTTTATGATTTAATATGTAAGATATTATTATTATATAAAATTAGATGAAAATACTAATTATTATAATTTTCATTTTTTTTGCCAACTGGGAAATCAAAGAGAAGTAACCTCGGGCATCTCAACCTGGCCCACTTACACCACTATAACCCCATGCATGTCAATCCGTGCAATACATAGGGTAAATCGAGGGCTTCGAACCGATGACTTCACATAACGAAGGTCCTTAATAGAACACTCCATCAACGGGACATCACAATCTTCATTTTATTATTATTAATAATAATAATTTTAATAAGATTTTAAAAATAAATAAATATATATATATATATTTTAAATAATCACAAAAAAATTATTTAAATTATGCAAGTTTTCATAGGTCCTCATAATTTTGTTTCAAATTTATGGATAATAAATTGTGTATGGAGTGGACACTCCAGCCATCATGAAGGACTATTGAAGAAATCATATATTTGAAAAGAGCGTTGAGGGAAGGGGTATTTAAAGGTCAGAAATAAGAATGTCAGGGAAAATTGGATAGAAATTTTCCATTATAAAATTATCAATTGTAATTATTAAATAAATAAAATAGTCCTTATAAAATTAGTCGTTGTGATCCCCTAGATGGGGTGTTGACTTGACAATATGTTCATGCAGATGGAAGGGGATCACAATCCCACCTGAAAGTCTGAAACTATATGCATATGTTTGATGAAGGCTTCATGTCTCATCAATGGTTGGGATATTAGTGACCCTTATCTCTTGGATCGTGAGAGAATCGAAAGGGATATGGGAGCTGAAGTAATTGGATTGATGAGAAATTACTATGTCAGGACTTCAGTTATTGTGGTATTTACTCTGCCTTCTTTTCCTTGTTTCATTGGAAGGTTCTCATCAACAATGGAAGGAGGTTTTATGTGCATTTGGCTTCCAAATGTTGGTACCTTAGCCTCTATTCCTAGACGAAAATATGCCTTTAGAGGATCCTTTGGTAAATTCACTGGCCCCATGTCGAGAATTAGGTAGAAAGGGAGATCACATTGGGGTGGAATCTCTTGAGGGAGGATGGATAGGAATATTGTATATGCAGTGGTCTCATCCAATTTCCATAAGCAAGGGGTGGCAGATACATCATTCCTCAATTTTGATGAGAAACAAGCATTGAGCATGCAATAGGATGTGATCACTTGGGGTTGTTACGTTGAGTGGTACAAAGTGGACTATGGAGCCATGGGTGATGAACATCAGTCTTCCCTCGTTCCATCGGCCATCAACCCAGTTTGCAAAGCTTCTCCTATTGATCCAGGTGGATATTGGTGGCCACCCACCTATTCCAACAAGCTACTCTTGACAGTTTTTAGTTCAACATGTTCTTTTGTAATTATTTGTATTTGTGGGTTCTACACTTCCAGGTCTTTCTGAAGCCCTACACAGCCTCCAAATGGAGATTGGTGGCCTCCCACCTAATCCAACTGGCTTATTTTGGATGTTTTCATGTCAGTACATATTTTTGTACTTCCAGGGTTGTTTTGGGGCCCTAAACAATGTTTGTTTGTCTTTCCATAGTCAAACTGTAGATGAAGTCAGAGTTTGATGGAATAATGTGTATGTCTCGAAATGACCTTTCCAACGAGCTATCAGGTTCCTAAAATGAAGGTTGTATGCAAAAGTTACGACCCTGGGAAGTTGAGGTACCAACTTACCCATCAGGGCCCACATAAATTTTGGCGTTTCATCTTCTAGGGTTAGGTTTTTGGATGTCTAGAGTTTTGGAATTCATGAGTAATGTTAAAAAGGTCTTTGTAGCCTCATTGTAATTATTCTACTCAAAATGATGCACTTAGAAACCACATCTCTTCTCAGAGATAACTACCACCATTTGAGCAAGTTGTTTTTAGTTTTGCAGTTTTATAGTTTCAGCCTATTTTATTTATTCAATAGAAGTTATTGTTCACTACATATTTGTTGTTGTTTTCATTATCTCTTTGTTATTGTATTCATTATGTTATTATTTTCATTCCGCTCATAAATCCAAATCAATGGTATCAAAGCGGTCTACTCTTCATTTATTTTTCTTTGTGCGTGTCCCCAACAAGATCTGGGTATAAGAAGTTGGGACTTGAACCAGATGAGCCTTTGAAATATCGGCCATGCCGATCCCAACAAAAACCCATGGGGGAAAATAATAAATATTATGGAGCAAGAGATCCTTTTAAAATGTTGCTTGAGGAATCCCTTGCACGACAAAGGAACGAAATGATGGAAAACTTTGCAGAGATCCTTTGGTGGTTGCCTATAGGTGACACATCTTCATCAAGAAGCCATGCAATAGCCTTCAAGGTACAAGTAAATTTTTATATTCCATTATTTGAAGGATGGATAGATGCCGATGCTGTAGATAAATCATTGAATCTACTCGAAGGGTATTTTTCGATCCACGATTTTTCCGACAAGGAAAAGATTATTTTTGCACTACTCAAGGTCGTCCCCCATGTTAAGGATTGGTGGGATACTTACTCTGAACAAAGGGCCATCAAGGAATCTACAATATTTCTGGTCACCCCCACATAGGATTCCTTCAAGGATGCCATTAAAGAACAATACTACCCTATTGGAAGCTACGAGGACCAATACACAAGATTGACCATGCTACGTTAGGAAAGGGACCAAACAATATCACATTTCACCAATATGTTCCATACCTTGCGCACCAAATTGGGTATCAAAGACTCTGAACAACATCTGGTGCTCAAATACTGCACTTGTATGCATAGATATATTCAAATATAAATGGATTTTTTGGACATTGCATCATTAGGTGCGGATTATAGATATGTTGTAAAGACCAAGAAAAAATTTAAGTAAAAGAGGCAATATTTTGGATCTGCAAACTCCTCACAGCCAAAGAAGAGAAAAGGCAACCCCAACCCACAAAACAAGGGACATAGAAAATATGGCCGCTCTCAGGACATCTGGTTCAAGCCACAACCCAAGAAGGGTAATGAGAAGTCGAAGAAGGACATGGAAAAATGGTGTGAATACCATAAAATCCCTTGGCACAACATAGAAGAATGTCTCTCCAAGAAGTCACTGGTGTCTGAGCTGAAATATTTTGAGTCAGAGGAATATTTTGACTCTGAATAAAATCTAGAAATTGGGAAGCAAATCATCGATGTCGAACCTAGTGCCATTGTTGCTACCACCAAAGTCCAGCCAAGAGAACTAGAAGAACCATAGGAAGGGGAATGCCTCTTTCACTCACAGATGTGGGTAAAGGGGATTCCGATGCATTTCATTTTCGATAGCGGCAGTCAGAAAAACCTGATTTCAGTAGAGGTCATTAAGCAGATGGACTTGTCGATAACAGCGCACCCATTTCCCTAAACCATCGGTTGGCTTCACCAAGGATGAGATATCCACGTCATCCAACAATGTCATATGCCCTACAACATCAATCCCTTCAAAGACGAGGTATTGTGTGATATTTCTCCCCTTGAAGTTTGTGATGTTCTTTTAGGCTAGCCATATTTGTGGAAGCAACATGTTGTGTATGAGTCTAGACCCTGCAGTGTTTTTATTACTCTGGGTAGACAATTGTACAGGATACCAGAGGTAGCATCACCTACCGCTATTTTTTTAATATCTTCTAAGCAATGCAGTAAGGTCATTTCATAGACCAAGAAGTTTGTATTCTTTGTTATTTGTTCTCGCAGTAAGTAGATGGGCATCGCCACATCCTTGACCTATACACAGAGCCTCTCTTTGTAGAAAAATCAAGTGGATTGGATCATGGAAGAGTACAACAACATCTTCTCCTCACTCACCGGGGTACTGACACACTGCCAAGTCAAGCATTCAATTGATCTAACCCCTGGTGAATTGCTTCCTAATGGACTAGTCTATCATTGCGCGTTGATGGAAAATGATGAAATAAAGCATCATACCCAAGAGATGCTTCAAAAGGAGCACATCTAAACTAGTTCCTCTGCTTGTGAAAGCCTAATTGTGTTGGTGCAGAAGAAAGATAGGATTTGGTGGATATGCATTGATTATAGAGCATTAAACAAAATCATAGTCAGGAATCGGTACCCAATTCCTTGAATTGATGACCTTCTTGACCAACTCAAAAGGGAAAATTTCTTCATCAATATTGACCTAAAGTCTGGCTACCACCAGGTTCCTATCGAACCAACTGATGTATGGAATACAACTTTCAAATCTAAAGAAGGTCTCTTTGAATGGATGGTCATGCCCTTTGTCTTAACAAATGCACCAGTAACTTTCATGAGATTTATGGATGATGTATTGAGACCCTTCACCAACTCTTTTGTGGTGGTATATCTGGATGACATCCTCATCTTCAATAGAACTTGGGAGGAGCACATGCAACATATTCAACAGGTTTTGGGTACTCTGCGGAAGCACAAGCTATATGCCAACTTGGAAAAATGCTCCTTTGGCATGAACAGGATCCAATACTTGCTCTACATTGTTGATGGGCATGGGGTTCATGTGGATCTAGCTAAGATCCAGGTCATTCATGATTGGCCAACCCCGACCACACTAACCGAGCTTCAAATCTTCTTGGGACTTGCCAATTTCTACTTAATGTTTGTGTTGGGATTCTCCCATATTGCAGGGGCCCTCAACTAAGTAACCAAGGGTGGTGGAAAGGAAAATTCCTCATGGGGGTGGGAACACCAACAATCATCTGATGATCTAAAGCATCGCTTGTGCTCAGATCCAGTACTCTCCTTACCTGATCTGTAAAAATCATTCGAGATTGAGACTAATGCCTTCGACTATGTTGTAGGTGCAGTTCTCACTCAACATGGTCATCCAGTAGAATACCATAGTGATACACTCTCAGATATTGTCAGAAATATCCCACCTATGAAAAACAAATGTATTCCATTGTGCAAGCATGTTGTCAATGGAAACATTACATTCTAGGAAAGGAGACAATCATCCACACTGATCACAAGCCTCTATAGTTCATACAAACACATGGAAAATTGTAGAATGATCACCATAAAAAGTGGTCCACATGCCTACATCAGTTGCATCTCAACATCAACTATAAAACATGGAGAAAAAATCCAGCCGTTGACTGCCTCAGTCGCTCTCCCATTACTGCACTCATCATAGTGCTCCATTCCTGTTGGCATGAGGCATCTCAGTGGCCCCAACTTTATCAGCGTGACCTTGACTTCGCCACCACCTATCATTTTTTGGGCACAGGAGAAAATGTCACCAATTTTCACATCCAGGATGGACTATTATACCATCTGTTCCACCTCTATGTTCCCACAAGCGAGCATGCAAAGATGATTTTGGAGGCTCACTACAATCAGATGGTAGGACATTTTGTCATGGATAAAATTGTGGTTGTTCTACAAAAAAGTTTTTATTAGCCAAAACTTCGACAAGACGTCATCAAGTATATCATATCTTGCACTTCCTGTGCCATTTCCAAGCCAACCATCAAGAAACAAGGCTTATACACCCTCTTCCTACTCTCGAGAGGCCTTAGGAATCCAACTCAATGGATTACATGTCTCACCTTCTGTCCACTAAGTATGACATTGATTGTGTATTTGTGGTGGTTGATTGGTTTTCGAAGATGGCCATTATCATAGCCTGCAAGAAGAGAATCCTAGCGGTAGATACTACTAATCTCTTCTTCAAACAGGTGTGGGTCCATTTTGGGATACCATAGACCATCACCTCAGATCTGGACAACAAGTTCATTATCACATTTTGGTCGATTCTCTAGTCACTGTTGGACACCAATCTCACTAAATCCACCGCTTTCCACCCCAAACTGATGGCCAGACAAAGGTTGTCAATTGGATGATTGTGCACATCCTACACATATACAACTCTAAGAATCTTCATACATGGGATGAGATTCTTCCCTATGTTCATCATAGCTACAAAAGGGCTCTCCATAGTTCCACCGACCATAGCCCATTTCAAGTGGGGATGGGATTCCAACCCTTGGGTCCCATTGATGTTTCACTACCTCTTACAACCACACAGACATAATCTTCCCATGTTCGGTCTGAGGCTAGCAAAGACACTAGATTCATTGAGTGGATTCAACACATCCACCAACAGGTCCATGATATTTTTCATAAATCCAATGCTAAGTACAAGCAACGCCATGATCAACACTAGGTACCACACTAGTTTCAGGTGGGAGACAAGGTCTGGTTACATTTATAGGGCCCCATAGGAAGCTCTTCCCACTTCTCTATGGGCCTTACACTATCACCAAGGTTGTGGGTAGTAATTCTTTTGAGCTAAACACTCCACCCTTCCTTAGCTTGCACCTAGTGTTCAATGTGGACCTCCTTCAGCCATATTTTCCACCATTATTGGACACCTCAGAGATCAAATAATAGTTGAAACCAATAGAGATCAACCCTGACTGCATGGAACAAACATCCATTGATCAAATAGTGGACACACAGGTCAAGGGTACTTGCCAACAGAGGATTCAGCTTTATCGGGTGGTCAAGGCATGACAACTCCTACGCCAAGGAAAGTGTCTCACCCAAGGCCAAATTCAATAGAATTTTCCTCACCTGATGGGGGAACTCAACGCAATAGAGACCATTTCTTCCTAAGGGGGGGGGGACTGATCTAGGTGGATATTGGTGGCCACCCACCTATTCCAACTGGCTCCTGTTGAGATTTTTAAGTTCAACACATTCTTTTGTAATTATTTATAATTTTGGTTTCTACACTTATGAGTTTTTTTTAAGCCTAAACAGCTTCCAGGTGGAGATTGGTGGCCTCCCACCTAGTCTGAATGGATTATTTTGGATGTTTTCATGCTAGTACATCTTTATGTACTTCCAAGGCCATTTTGGGGCCCTAAACAAAGTTTTTATTGGCTTTCCATAGTCAAACTATAGAAGGAGTCAAATTTTGATAGCTTAATGTGTATTTCTCAGAAATACCTTTCCAACAAGCTATCACGTGCCTAAAACAGAGGTTGTATGCAAAATTTACGACCCCGAGAAGTTGATGTACTAATGTACCCATCGGGGCCCACATAACTTTTGGTGTTTGATCTCCTAGGGTTATGTTTTTGGATGTCTAGGTTTTTGGAATTCATGAGTAATGTTAAAAAGGCCTCTGGAGCCTCATTGTAATTATTTTTATCAAACGGATGTGCGTACCATCCACATCTCTTCTGAGAGATAACTACTACCATTCAAGCAAGTTGTTTTCAATTCTGCACTTTTACAATTTCAACCTATTTTATTTATTCAATAGAAGTTATTTTTCATTGGACATCTGTTTTTGTTCTCAGTATCTCTGTGTTATTGTATTCAGTTTGTTATTCTTTTCGTTCCACTCAGAAATATAGATCACCTATTGGCTCAGCTAACTCGCGTGATGCATTCTCTCCCTAAGGCTCCCCTTTTGTTGGTTTGGATGAAAATCATATAGCACACTCTACTCCGTTCCACTCCTACTCAAAGGAAGATCTCTTACAACTAGTCTTCAAAGTTCATAGCGAGTTGGCAGATTTGAAATTCATCATGCAACAATTGAACCAACACATCTCCTAGCTAGTGGGTTTTCATGCCAACATGGATCTCCAACATCCGGTTTCGAATATGTTTGAATATGATGTTATCCTATTGCATGTCCCCATTCCACTGCCAATGAGAAACCATCCCTCTTTTAAAAAATATTAGGTTTTGCCTTAAATTTGACATTGGTTTTTGTTTTTGGTACTGTTTGGGTTTCATTCTTACTATTCTATCTCTTATTAGGATAGATATTATGATAGAAAAACTAAATTTTAGTGAATGTATCCCCCTTAATCAACTATTGTATTATTTTTTGACTCTTCATGGCAGTTTCAAGATTGAACGATGGCTGAGCTAAGTTGTTTTCCTTCCAAGGCAACCCAGGCGTCAACAGACAATGTGTTTGTATGTAAAATTTCATAACAAGTAATACACTACTTTCTTACTTATGAAAAAAAATTAGTTGTTGTAATTATTAAATATTGAAAGTATAAAATATTTAATAGAGTTAAGGGAATTAAAATAAAAGTTGAGAGAAAATAATGATGGCATGATTAAATTAATGATACTAGAAGAATAAAAAGGTAATTAATTATTAATAATTAATCATTTAACAATTAATTAATCAAATGCTTAAAAAGATAAATAAACCTTTTTTTTTTTAATGATGAAAAAGGATTGAATATAATGAGAAATGAAAGAACTAGGAATAATTGAAATCTTATCTTTAATTAGATAACAAGTATGATAAAAGGATTAAATTAATGGTATAAAGTGAAAATAAAAAGAWWTTTATTAAAATAATTAATAATTACAGGTAAGTTAATGATGATGCTATTAAGGAGGGGATTGAAAACATTTAGGAGAAAATGAAAACAAAGGTTAAAGAAACCAGAGTATTGAATATCCAAGGATTAAATTAGAATAACAAAGAGGAGGGGGGGGCGGGGTTGTTGGGGACCTATAGATTAGAAAATGAAAATAAGGAAACATGCGAGGGGAGGGGAAAAAGGGGGGGAAACCAGAGGAAAGAGAAACATATAAGGTTGGTTGTCTGAGGCGATGAATGATAGGATTCTAGGATTGGTTGAGTTTATACCCATCTTCACAGTTAAAGTTGTTTGGATTTTTTTCAATTTCCATAGCTTCGTGAATGATGGGTGATGAGTAATAGGGTTCTGAGGCTAGGATTTTGGTTTTGTCAAAATAAATTAAATGCTTAGATTTGAAAGAGTGTTTTGCACTAACTAATTTTGAGATGAGATTGTGGGTTGTGTCAGTTATGTGCGCTTTGAGACAGGATTTGAAGGATCTGCCAGTTTGGCCAATGTATGATTTACCATAGGAGCAAGGAATTTGGTAAACTCTTGGGCCAAGCATTGGGTCAGATTTATCTTTGGCGGATCTGAAATATTATTTGAGGGTTTTGAAAGGATTGAAGACAACTTTTATGTTCTTTTTTTCGAGAATTTTGGATATGTG
>JZKD02S1819867.1:13774-45577 GCA_000966675.3 Picea glauca
TTTTCAATTTAGGTTTGAGGGATAAATAAAAATCTTTGTTTATTTGGGAGTTGGTGTAACCATTGGACAAAAGTGTTGAAATATTGTAACTACAAAGAGTATTCTATTTATTATTGAGTCATTATTGATTAGATCAATCCCCTTTTGTGGATTGATCATGTCGGTATTTGTAAATGACCAAACCCCCTTTTGCAGATTGGTCAAACCCTAATTGTATCATGCAAATTAAGAAGTTGGCCCCATGCCTAATCAAAGTGGTTTTAACCACTAAGTGAAGAAATCATCCCTACCCAGTGAAGAGACACCTCCCTAGCGCATGCCAACTAATATAAATAAGAGAGGCTAGTGCCTCATTCATTTACTTGCTTATTCCACTCAAGAAGTGCGAAAATTTGGAGATAGTTGTAGTTGGGAGAAGAAGGAAGAGAGAGGCACATTTCTCAGTGTTGGATATTCTCTAGTGTTTTAGTTTATTGTCTTGGCATTGTATTGGCTATATATGTTAAGGAATTTTTTGTTGGGTTTTCTCCCCCATGAGGGTTTCTCGGGATAAATGCTATGTATCTTGTGATTGTGTTTCTCTCAGTGATCCTACCTATGCTATTGTTATCTAGTAAATTGAAAAGAAATTTAGTAGCTTCTCTAAAATTTAACATGGTATCTAAACTAAGTTGAAGAGAGATCCTTTCATTGGATAAGAAAAAACATCATTGTTGTCATACAAGAAATTTAGGGATTTTTATTGAAGAGGAATTTCAGCCTAAAAATCATCAAGGAAGTGTGCCCTAGCCTAGCAATCTCATTAGCAGATTGAGCACACTTTTCTACTAGACATAACTCTCAAAAAGTGAAACCCTAGTTTTCACTGGTACCAGAAAACCAGGAAACCAGAATCAGTACCAGAAGTACCAGTCCAGAATTGTGCAAGCTCAATTTGAAGGGGTAAAGTTTGATTTTCAGAAAACTAATTGCACCAGGCTACTCTCCTCAACCAAGCACACCTTCTAGTAATTTAAGATCTAAACATTGAGCACTTTCATTTTTTGGTCATTTTCCCAGCTTCAGGTCAAGATGTCTGCAAGCACCAATATTGTTGACAAATTAGAAGGTGTGGATAACTTTCGTGCCTAGAATTAAATGATTACACTCATTCTTGAAGATAATGAACTAACAATATTCATGAAATAAAATGTACCAAAACCCTAGATGCTATATTAGTTAAAGAAAAGTACCAAAAGGACATGGTTAGGGCCAAAAGAATTATTCCAGACTCTATCAATGATCACTTGATCCCTCAAGTGGAATATAAATATACCCCAAAATAAATGTTTGATTCCTTAACCAAATTGTATGAAGGAAGAAACATTAACCGAAAGATGAACTTGAGAACTCAACTCAAGAATACAAAGATGCAGAAAGGAGAAATAGCTCATGAACATTTATCTAGAATATCTCAATTCAAGGAACAACTAAAATCAATTGGGGATACCCTATATGAATATGAAATCATAATGACAGCTCTTAATGGTCTCACAAGACCTTGGGATGCATTCATCCAAACCATTTGTGCCAGAAAGGAAAAACTACAAATTGACAGTCTTTGGGAAGAATGTGTTCAAGAAGAATCAAGAGTAGCTAACCAAGAAGTAGTACTATTAAGGGATGATGATCAAGCTCTAGCTAATCATACTAAAGGAGGAAAGAGAAGGCATCACTTCAAGAAAGAGACCCACCCACATAAGGAGTCTCACTCCCCAAATAAATTCATCCATAAAGAATCTCACACTCCAAGGAGATTCCAGAAGTTTTAGAAAGGTCAAAGAAGAGAAAAGGATTTCTCATCTTACCAATTTTACCATTGTGACAAGATGGGGCATATTTCTAAGAATTGTCTAGCTAGAAGAGAATAATATAAGAAGAGGAACAAAAGGCACCATGCCCATACAGTTGAAGATAAAGAGCCACCCACGAAGATGATTAAAGAAAATATTGAAGACTATGTCTTAATCTCTGCCCTCTCAGGATCAGTGTCTTCTGGTGAGGATACATGACTCATATATAGTGGTGCTTCCAAGAACATGACAAGTCAGAGAGACATTCTCTCTATCCTTACATAAAATAACTTTCCCCAGAAAGTTACACTTGGAGATGATTACCAATACCCCATCAAAGGAGTAGGAGAATCCAATTATAAACTTGATTCAAGGACCCCAATGAAGATGAAGGATGTACTATATGTACCAAGTTTGACAAACACATTTCTTTCTATCTTAGCCTTAGATAAGAAAGGCTTTAGGGTTTCATTTATAGATGGTGAAGTCCTCATTTGGACTAAAGGAAAAACCATAGAAGATGCAATTGTTATTGGAATAGAAGAAGGTGGTCTATATAAATTAAAATTTCACTTAGATGCAACCTTGATTCACTCCACTGAGAGTCCATGTGAACTTTGGCATAGAATAATAGCTCACATAAACTATAAGGCCTTACAATATGTGATCAAGGAAGTTACAGGTCTACCGAATTTCAAGGTTGATCATGAAGGTGTGTGCAAGGGATGTGCACAAGAAAAGAACATCAAGAATCCTTTCCCAAAGAGTGATAGTAAAGAATAAGGAGTCTTGGAGCTCATCCACTCATATGTATGTGGCCTAATGTCATCTGCCTCTCTTAGTGGGTATGCATACTATGTATCATTTATTGATGACTATTCTTGCAAGACTTGGGTTTAATTCTTGAAATCAAAAGATGAATTGTTTGGGAAATTCAAGGAATTCAAAGCCTTGATAGAGAATCTTGTCAAAAGAAAAATCAAGATACTCAGGTCAGATAATGGAGGAGAATACACCTCAAAATCATTTGTAAGATTTTGTAGAGATATTTGGATTAAGAGGGATCTCACCACTCCATAAAATCATCAACAAAATGGTGTATCGGAAAGAAAGAACAAAACTATAATGGAAGCAGTGAATACTATGATCCATGATCAAGATCTTCCAATGCACTTATGGGAAGAAGTAGGAAGAACAACAATGTATTTACAAAATACATTATCCCATAGTGCACTTGGGTTCAAAACCCTTGAATAAATTTTCTCTGGAAAGAAGCCAGAAGTAAGCCATCTCAAAATATTTGGTTTTCCAGTGTTTGTACACATTCCAAAAGAAAAGAGAACCAAGTTGGACACTTCAGGAAAGAAGGGAATATTTGTTTGATACTGTGAGTTCTATAATGTCTTTAGAATTTACATTCTAGGTTACCATCATATTGAAATCAACACATATGTAACCTTTGATGAAGATGCAACACTCAAGAAATCAAGGAGATTCCATCTTGAAGAATTATATGAAAAAGAACCTGTAGCTCCCACAGTTGTAGAACCATTGAGGGAAGCCATAATTTCCCCCAATGATGACATTCATGAAGATTGTGATATGATAGAATCTCAAGAACCTCCCCATATGACAATCTCTCACAAGAGAAAGCCAACTTGGAAAAGGGAACTTATTCAAGATGGAGAGAAGTATGGTGCCCCTGAAGGAAACATGATACAAGTTAAGAAACCTATGTCATTCTCTAATTAAATGGCTTCGATATGTGATCTCATAGAGAAGGAGCCTACTTTCTTTGAATAATCCATTCAGAAGAAAGAATGGGCAAATGCTATGAAAGAAGAATACCAATCCATTATAAAGATTGATGTATGGGAAATAGTTCCCAGACCAAAGAGAAAAGATGTGGTATATTCCAAATGCCTATACAAGATAAAACATGTTGTTGATGGAAGTATTGAGAAATATAAAGAAAAGTTTGTAGCTCGTGGATTTTCTCAAAAGGAAGTCATTTACTATGAAGAGATGTTTACTCTTGTAGCCAGATAAACTTCTATCAAAACCATCATAGCCCTTGCAGCTAGGATGAAGGGGAAGTTACACTAGATGGATGTTAAAACAACCTTCTTAAATGGTGTCATTGAAGAAGAAGTGTATATAGAACAACCTCAAGGGTTTGAAGTTGAAGACAAGAAAACATATGTTTGCAAGTTGAACAAGGCTCTGTATGGATTGAAGCAAGCTCCTAGACCTTGGTATGCAAGAATTGACAGTTTTCTGACGAGCTTGGAATTTACTAAGAGTAAATATGATTCTAACATTTACTTCAAGATTATGAATAATGAACTTGTTATATTGTTGTTGTATGTGGATGACTTATTCTTAACTGGATAAGAAAAATTCATCATTGATTTTAAGAAGAAGCTCGCTGCAGAATTTGAGATGAAAGACCTAGGCCTAATGCACTATTTCTTAGGTCTTGAGGTTTTACAGAGCCCAGAGAAGATCTTCCTTAACCAAGGAAAGTATGTAGTTGAAATACATAAGAGGTTTGATATGTTGGAGTGTACATTCATGAATACACCCATGGAAACAAATTTGAAGCTCCTGGTTTATACTTCGTCAGAATTAATTGATGCTACACTATACCGATGAATCATTGGATCATTGATGTAACATCCCCAGCCATCAAACGACCTGGGAAATGCCACTACTCAGCTCTGACTTAGCTATGATACCAAACTGTAGCATCCCCGACCCTCCACAGAGACCGAGTAATGCTACCACTGCATAACATTCACATATAAATATATATAACGTCCATTTTAATTGAAATTAAACACATAACACTGAGTTACTGTTACCATTCAAATTCAAACAAGATTAATAGTAAATCCACATGCAACAGAACACATGATAAAATTCAAGCATTAGTGGCACAAACACACATAACTTATAAATTAAGAACATACTGATACTTATCTTTTAGCTAGAGTAAATCCACCAACTACATGCATACCTTCAACAAACCTCCCAGCCATAGACCACGCTGCTCATCATGCTCAACAGTGGGTCACCTCTGAGCTGGGACTAAGCTCCACCCAGAGCAAGGGAATCCTAGACTATGCTGAGGTTATAGGAAACTGCACAATGCAACCGAAAGGATTCTCTCTAGGATCCTTCTTACACCCACTACTCACAGACTCTCATTCCCCACATGCTTGTTCCACTCGGGAGTATACACCTTCAATGTCACACAATCCATCAACTACTTCACCTCCCTTTCAAGGTCTCAGCAATAGGTCAGATCAGGAATTCTCAGAGCTTCGTAGTTGGTGTTGGACTCTCTCTGGGAGAAAACCATTTCCCAACAAACTCTCTCACCTAGGAGAGTTTCTCACAAGCCTAAAAACATGTTCCTTCAACTACAACCACCTCCCTCACCTGGAGGGAGTGTTTCACACAAGCCTGACAACCTGGTTCTTCAACTCCGTTCTCACACAAGGAGGACAATAACAAGGATTAGCAAGGAATAGACGACGACAATAAGCCACACTCAGTCCAGGAACTTCATGGCCACAACAACCCACATTCATGACACACATGGCACGAATAATACACAGGATACTCGGGCTTCACAGAAGACACAGATTAGTCCACGGGTTCTCACTGGGTTCACAGGACACACAGGTTGGTTTTTCCCCCTTCCCGTGAGTGGTTTCTCGGGTGAGCATGGATGTACAGAGGTCGGTGATAGACACCAATGAGTTTAGACGAAGAATGGGAAAATGGAAGCCCAAACAATCTTCACTATGTGCGGTTATGCAGATACAGATGCAGAGGCTAGAAACGGGTTCAGACGGGCATCCCTGTGAACTCAAGAGTAGGATGAAAGAATGAAAGAATGACCCCCAACACAACTGACTCATCAGTTTTAACTACAAGCGCCCAGGTCGACACTTGTCTTCCTGGAGCTGCATGAGTTCCACTTAGCACATGTTCCATTTACAAGAACTTAGGACAACACTCAACATGTCCACCTTAGCCTTCAGGAAATAATAATAAATTATTATCCCCTTTAGAGGTAAGCCCCCTAGATTAGCCCCTAGGCCCACACACTTAGCCTCCTACCTTACCCAACCTTATGAAAGCTTATTCCCCCATCACTCTTTCTTCGTGGTCGATCTGCATGCAACGATGTTTATATTTTATTAATGATCTACATAATTACATATAGAAAATCAGGCTCCTGGCCTTTAACACCGAAGATCTTTGGCTTAATCACCAAATAATCCTCCTAGATTATTATAAATCGGCTCACCAGCCTACAAAACATGTTTACAATACATATTATAAATGGGCTCATCCTTAGGGATATTACAATCCCCTCCCCTTATTTTTGCACTCTCCTCGGTGCAACTTTTACACAACATCAACAAGATTTCCAAAATATTCAAAAAGATGTGGGTATTCTGCCTACATAGCATCCTCATGCTCCCATGTCACATCCTCAGGATCGTACCAGGTCCATTGGACCTTTACAAGCCCTATGGATTGATTTTGGAGTTGTTTTCTCTTCCCGTCTAATATGCGCATCAGATGCACTTGCAAGATGCCTTCTTCCTCCACCTGAATCACATTCCAATCAATCACATGATTAGGATTAGGTAGATATTTCTTAGGCAATGAAACATGAAACACATTATGTACAATCATGGATGAATGTAATGCAAGCATATATGCAATGTATATATAAGTATATACATGGAATTCTAATAAAATTATAACCTGCATACATGATACACAATATACTATATTAGAGAATTGTACTTATCTTTTGATTGAGAAGACTTCCATATCATATGGTCTAGACCAAGGTACCAAACCTCACTAGCAATCCAACCAATGGTCTCTCTTCCCCACATTCTTGTCCCACCCCAGGAGTGTGCGCCTTCATTGTCACACAGTCCATCGGCTGCTACACCTCCCTTTCCTTGGGCTTCAGCAACAGGCCGGCTCAGGAAGTTTCAGAGCACCGTGGCTCCTAGAGTTCCAACTGCCCTCAAATATTTCCAATTAGCATCTTCCCCGAGCTACTCTTTGTAGTCAACATTTTAACTTTTATCAACATTTTCTCATCTGCATAACCCACATACAGTTATCACGAGAAAACATAAAAGAATTTATTTATAAACTCAAACTTAGTTCAAATGAATTCATCTTTTCCCCAAAACATGAAATTCTATTTCATAATTCATCTTGGTTGTTGTCATATTATGAATGCATCCATCCTTCTGGTTTTGCACAGGCACCAAACTGCATAATTTTTTCCTTTAATGCTTCATCTTGCATACTGCCTACAATTGTCAGTATTTCCTGTACATCATAATTCAATTTCAATATGTACAGAACCATATGCAGTGAATTTAGAATTTCCTACATCTAGCAATTCAATCATAATTACCAAAAAAATTAATAAAATAGAATGAATCGTCATTCTATGCATATGCATGTTCACGATAATATCTATAAGTTCATTACTTCTTTTTCTGAACAAGAAAATTTCCTATAGTCAATGCTCATGTGACTACTTGACTTTCAACTTTCCTGTTGCAATGTCTAACACCTTCCTGAAATGTCCTCAATTTCATGAGTTAACAACATTTCAGCTGTTAGTAACAATTATTTCCATGCAACAATATATATGCATGTACTTACAAAAACATTCAATCAATGCATTTAGTATACAATTCTATCACTTACTATGCATGAGTACAATTCTCAATCCATACTTATTCAATGCACCTTGCATTGAATTACATAATGCTCCTTATCTTAGTCATGTATCTCACCATCCATGAGTTGGAATTCTCTCCAATGTGTTGACACATTCTCCACACACTTCCTATTATCTTCCCCATTAATTGGGTGCCTTCCTTTTTGACTCGAACACTTACACCAAGAATATAATTCTGTGTTGTTCATTAGTTTTAGCAAAAATGTTGTAGTCCAAGTTTTATTTAGAAGTAGGAATCTTTTAGTACCTGTGTGGCTCATAACCTTTCCATATCCAACCAGGTCTTGGTCCCATACATGACTAGCTTACTGGCATTCATTCCTCCAACAAGTTATTATCTTTTAAATATTTGGTTGTTACCCCACAACCAAATTAACATGACATTATACTATGTCAGTGTGTGCATTCATAAGCTAAAAGGATTTGAATTGATATAGGCCTCCAGCCTTTACCACATCCAGTGGTATGCACTCAATAATATAATCATGTGATTTTATAAAATAACTCTGGCTAAGAAAATTATGACCTAAATTTCCTTTCAAAAATTATGTAAAAAGAGTAATAAAAACTCATACCTGCATGATTGCCATTAATAAATTTTATACTACCTAAAAATATGATAGCAGTAGAAGCTTTCATGCTTCTTTATCAAACTTATAACCAACACTTCAGCTCTTTGTTGCTTCCTTCCTTATGCAACAACATCACCAAAAACACTTGAAAACATGCAAGCATTCTTTCCTCTGGCTAACCCAAAGAGCCGTAACAAACTTGCTTCCATGGAAATTGCAGCAACTTATTTCTCCCTATAAAAATTTTCCTTGTTTATCCCATAAGTCTTCGATTCTTCTCGGATTCTTGAATATTCTTGTGCTCTCACTGTGATCATTGTACATGACTATTTCTTCCCTAATCACTTTCGATGTAGTGCCCCTACCTCAGCGAGGTCTGCTGAGCTCTCAATCAAAGGATCTTTCAATATCTTAAGTTGAATTGACTCTTTGGGCTCATGATTGAACCCAAAACAATTATACACATGCCCCCTTTTATTATTTAGGTGCAGGTCCTGACAGACCCATGGGATTATTCTTGTGTGCTTCCAAAACTCTGAGTTTCAGGCTCTAGCCCCTTTTTCATTAGCCCTTTCCTTCATAATATGTTGGGCTATGACCTCATGGAAAACTGTGAATGCGGGCGTGGGAAAAAGTGGTTTTAGGCCAACCCGCTTTTCTCTTCGCAATTCACCTCTAGCTTCCACACATCACTTTGTTAAAATCATGGTATAAATTTCGGCCCACTCCCAGATTTTTGACATCTGAAAAAGTTCTGGCCCTGCAATCTAGCTCGTTCATCAATCTCCAATCCCTTGGCGATACCTATCGATCAACGGTTGTTGTCTATCCTTATTTTTCTACCTTCTTTCCTCCTTCCACATGTGATCCCAGATCTACATGATCTGTCGACACATATCTCCCTTCCAAATCAACGGCTACGATTGATTCTGGCTCTTCGGCCCTTGGGAGTTTCAACTCTCAACTATCCTCTTTTCCACGTATGACAATATTCTAGAGTAGAAGATATAATGAAACATGTCCTAAACAATCAGACAGTTCTGATGAACTCTAGCCTTTCGGCCTTCGGGAGTTCTCACATCTCCACACACACAAATCTCCAGAGTGAATTTCCCCGTAGTGACAAATATTCTACCACGCATCCTCTCCAAATCAACGACCCTGATTCTCTTCAGGACTTCAGGACTTTGAAAATTCCACTACTCCTGCGCACACAAGGGTCAAGTCTCATGTGCTTACCTCCGGATCCAACAGTTACTGGTCCTTCATGCTTAGACCTAATGGATGGGATCTGTTCCTCTCCTTTACGCTTCCTTTGTTCTACTAGACACTGATCTAACGGTTCAATATCCTCCCCACAACTGATCTGATGGCTATTGTCACTCCTCCTCCTACGATTTTGACTTCTTCCACCATGGAACATTTTGTTAGTGTTCAAAGGCTTCGACGTTTAACCTTATCTCTTCTGAGATTTAGGACTTAGAATGAGCTTGTCTCCCATGCACTCCTTCTGTTCTCTCTTCCGATATTTTCGATTTACTCAGTCTCTAAGGGTCTTGTCCCTTCTGTTTCCTTTCAAAGGAAAACTCTGTGCCCTCCTAGAAACCTTCTTCTCAAAGCACACCTTGTTGAGCGTTTTATATAGAGTGTTCAATAGCTCTGTGAGTATCCTCCTCTGATACTCCTCTCCTTGAACTCGACAAAGAGTTCTCTCTGTGCACACTTGTACTCACTTGATGACTAACTAGAAGAGCCCTATAGAGTTCTCAGTGACTCTATCTCTCTCTGAACTCAACACAGAGTTCTTCCTATGCAATGTTGCACTTCTGCCGATGAAGGTTCAATGATATCTCTTCTGAGCTCCTCTGAGGTTAACTTACCTCTGTCAATGCACTCCTTGCGGACAATGTGTACTGCTTTCACTCAAAAACTCAAAGAAGAGAAACAATTGAAACTTATTCAATACTTCACCAGTTTAGGCATTCAGACCAACCTGATTTAAGAAAACGTTCAGATTTCATTTTATTTCCAAGATCTTCTCTACTCTGTAATAATTTTCAGGCACTAGCCCCTTTCTCTTAGTCCCCAATCCATGTGATCATGGCCATGACCAAGCGCTATATCACTAGATGCTTACTCAGGCCTTTGGCTTTAGAACATTTCACATCCACGCATCCTAAACTGTTAATCTCTGAACATTCCCATGTCACCTTTGTTGACATCATTACGTCACATCACTTATGTTTTCCAATTGTGGGGGCATGCGGTAGCGGTTTGGAGTAACCCTCCTTTAGTCTCGCAATTCTTCTGACGTTGACATGTAACCCCTTGGTGAAACCATGGTTTGGATTACAGGACCGCCTTGGATAATTAACTTCCATGCAAATTGGGTCCCCGTAATGCCTTTTGGTCATCAATCTTGATGTATCATGATCAACACCAGTGTGGGTCCTCCGACCTTTAACTATGTTACATAACCTCATCCCCACTATCCCTTCTCATACGGAAAGCCACATGGCGGAATACTAGTGACTAACATGTGGGTCAGTCAGATGAGTGACATGTGTCACATTCCATACAACATTTCAAACTTCTACGGGTTCAAAACCCACTGACACGTGGCACACAACCCATGTGTCCATGTCAAACCAAGTGACATCAACATGCCACATCACTTCGTAGTTTCAAACTTCAAAAGTTCTTACGCTTGCTTCCGTCCAATCTTTCAAAATCTGAAATTACAAACCTCTTTATCTTCCACTCTTGGTTTGATCTAACGGTAGGACTTATCCCTAGATCTATGGTGTAGATCTCTTCTCAAGACTTTAGAGTTTCAAAATTTTATCTTTCTCTTATTTTTCATCAACTTCACCGATGTTGTGAAGTCCGAAGGGCTTCCAGGATAACCCTTCTACACCTTCCTCGGATATGACAGTCATAAGGGATTTCCCTTCCTTCCGAATAGATCCTACAGTGCAGAACAAACTCTGTTACTTTGTGGATTTCCAAAGGAATTCACGGCTAATTGCCTTGTAACATTACCAGATCTGACGGTCATGAAGGATTATCCTTCTCCCGAACAGATCCTATGGTTCACCTAACTCTATGGCCCAATACCACTTTTGTCGTGGTTTTACGACACTGCTACTCCTCTTGAGCTTCGTAACATGGCCAAGGTAACCTCTTGGCACTCGAGAATGTTCTGAGGTCCAAAATTGGTTCCTCTTAACACAATTTCTGCTTGAAACATTGGGTCCAATGACCACTTAACTAGCCCATTCAGGCTTAGTGTTGAAACCTTGGCTCTAAACTTGAATTTTGTCTACTTCGACCACAATTCTTTCAAAAAAAAATTCTTCATTTTCCACTAACATGGCCCATCCAGGATCAGTGTTGAAAACATTGGCTCTGATACCAATTTGTAACATCCCCATCCATCAACCAGCCAGGGAAATTCCACTACTCATCTCTGACTTAGCTATGATACCAAACTGTAGCATCCTCGACCCTCCACAGAGACCAGGTAATGCTACCACTATGGAACATTCACATATAAATATATATAACATTCATTTTAATCAAAATTAAACACATAACACCGAGTTACTGTTACCATTCAGAATCAAACAAGGTTAACAGTAAATCCACATGCAATGGAACACATGATTACATTCAAGCATCAATGGAACAAACATACATAACGTATAAATTAAGCATAGATTGATACTTATCTTTTAGCTGGAGTAAATCCAACAACTACGTGCAGACCTTCCACGAACCTCCCAGCCATAGACCATGCTTCTCATCACACTTAGCAGTGGGTCACCCTTAAGCTGGGACTAAGCTCCACCCAGGGCAAGGGAATCCTAGACTAGGCTAAGGTTATAGGAAACTGCACAATGCAACCAGAAGGATTCTCTCCAAGAGCCTTCTTACGGCCACTACTCACAGACTCTCATTCCCCACATGCCTGTTCCACCCGAGAGTATACACCTTCATTGTCACATAGTCCATCAACTGCTTCACCTCCCTCTTAGGGTCTCGGAAACAGGCTAGATCAGGAATTCTTAGAGCTCTATAGTTGGTGTTGGACTCTCTCTGGGAGAAAACCACTTCCCAACAAACTCTCTCAACGGGGAGAGTTGCTCATAGGCCTAAAAATCTACCTCTTCAACTACAACCACCTCCCTCACCTAGAGAGAGTGTAGCACACAGGCCTGACAACCTGCTTCTTCAAATCCGTTCCCACACAAGGAGGACAACAACAAGGCTCAGCAAGGAACAGACGATGACAACAAGCCACACTCATTCCAAGAACTGATTCGCCACAACATCCCACAATCATGACACACACGGCACAGATAATACACATGATACTTAGGATTCACAGAAGACAAAGATCATTCCACGAGTTCTCACTGGGTTCACAGGACACACAGTTCAGTTTTTCCCCTTCCCGTGAGTGGTTTCTCGAGTGACCACGGATGCACAAAGGTTGGTGACAGAGACCAACGAGTTCAGACGAAGAATGGGAAAATGGCAGAAAAAACAACCTTCACTGCATGTGGTTATGTAGATACAGATGTAGAGGCCAAAAATGGGTTCACACAGGCATCCCTATGAACTTTGGAAGAGGATGACAGAATGAAAGAATGACCCCCAACATGGTTGACTCATCAGTTTTAACTACATGTGCCCAGGTTGACACTTATATTCCTGGAGCTGCATGAGTTCCACTTAGCACACGTTCCCTTTATAGGAACTTAGGACAACACTCAACATGTCCACCTTAGCCTTTAGGAAATAATAATAAACTATTATCCCCTTTAGAGGTAATACCCCTAGCTTAGCCCCTAGGCCCACACACTTAGCCTCCTCCCTTACCCAACCTTGTGGAAGCTTAGTCCCTCATCATTCTTTATTCATGGTCAGTCTGCACATAGTGATGTTTATATTTTATTAATGATCTTCATAATTACATATACAAAATCAGGCTCTTGGCCTTTAACACCTAGGCTCTCCAGCCTAATCACCAAAAAAGCCTCCTAGCTTATTATAACTCGTCTCACCAGCCTACAAAACTTGTTTACAATACATAATATAATTGGGCTCATCCTTGGGGATATTACCATTGATGTCTCTAACAAACACTAGGCCAGATATATGTTTTGTTGTGAACACCTTGAGTCATTATCTGGTAGAGCCTAGACATGTTCACCTTGTTGCTGCAAAACATGTGATGAGATACCTTAAGGGTATGTTGGACTTTTGTCTCTACTACAATGGAGATCAAGATTTCAGACTGATTGGTTATACTGATTCAGATTGGGTTGGAAGTGTTTCTGATAGAAATAGCACTTCAGGATGTTGTTTCAGTCTGGTGTCAACCATGACTTCATGGTAGAGTAGGAAGAAATCTAGTATTGCTCTCAGCACAACAAAATAAAAATACATTGTTGCATGTTCCGCCAGTTGTGAATCCATATGGCTACAAAAGTTGTTGACAGGTTTATTTGATTTGGAGATGGAAGCAACCGTGATTCTATGTGATAACCAGAGCTGCATAAATATGACGTAGAACCCTATGTTCCATGACAAGTCGAAACACATAGAAATCTAGTATCACTGCATTTGTTATATCGTGCAAAGGGGATCCATAAAACTCCAATATGTTGGCACATATGAGTAGGTTGCAGATGTGTTGACGAAGCCTATGTCTCATGTAAAGTTTGAGAACTTTCTAGACAAGCTTGGTATAGTCCGAAAGGACCTCCCTTGAAAGGGGGACTGATGTTGATGATACTATGGTATCCTGACCAATAGAGGGTAGCTAAGTTAGAATTTTATATCCTAGGGGACTGATAATCCCTAGACAGATCCTAAAGGTCCGGTAAGGACGGTCTGTTAAAGTACCTATGGATGTATATGCTAGATATGGTTAGTAGTGGTAGCTCCATTAGGATTTTTATAATCCTATGGAATCTTATGATCCCTAGGAATATTCCAAAGGTTCAGTAAAGACAATATGTTAGAGTACCATGTGGTAGCTTTGTTTGGATTTTTGATTCAGATTATTTTCAACACGAAAAGAGATCGGAGATATAATAAATAAATGCACAGATATATCGCAGATATTCAATAATATAACATAAATATATTAGAGATGCAACCATAAACATAGAGATGCAATAATACATGATTTCTATTAATGAAAGAAATGTACAGACACTGTAAAAATACAAAGTGAAAGACTTGCTATAATGGTGGCAGCTTATCTCTGAGAAGAGATGTGATGGCTACTCACATTTGCAAGAATATCAGTACAATGAGGCTTTGAAGCCCTTTTTACAATAAACAAGAATTCCCAAAACCCTAGACATTCAAAAACCTAGCCCTAGGAGATGAAGCGCCAAAAGTCATGTGGGCCCTATTTGGGTAAGTTTGTTCATCAACTTCCTGGGGTCGTAACTTTTGCATATGATCTCCGTTTTAGGCATATGATAGCTAGTTGGAAAGGTATTGTCGAGGAGATTCATTTTGGGGGCTCAATCGTGCATTTTTCTATCATTGAGAACCTTGATCTCGAAAAACCTTCATTTAGGCCCTCAAAATGTCCCCTGAAGTTAAAACCTGCTAAAAATAGTAAATTGCCAAAATTGCCAGAAAACTATTTTGAGCCAGTCGAAAAAGGTGGATGGCCACCGATATCCACCTGGATCAATCCTCCCTCTTTAGGAATAAATTGTCTCCATTGCATTGAGTTCCTAGGAGAGAGGGAAAAGCGTTTGTTGGATCTGCATCTTGGTGAGCTGCTTGTATTGTTGGAGACATCGTGTTGCTCAGTTCGTGGAAGTATGTCAAGAACCTGTTGAGGTTGAGGTTGTCCAACAAGTCAAGATTCATGAGAGGACGGTGTGAAAAATGAATCTTTGTGCTTTGTTGCAGCCTTGTCAACCTGCTTCTGTTGGATAGACGGTGTTTGGGGTGAGGCTATAGTGTTTGCAGTGTCCTTCTATTCTCCTTTTGCACAGATTGTGAAGAAGCTAAATTTTGCAATATGAGATACTACCTTGCAAAAATTTTTAGGTGGAACATTAGTCGGAACTACCTACGGTATTTTGTAGAGATGACCCCCCAAAGTAACAATGACACTACGGGGTCGAGACTCATAAACAACATGGCGCTTCCACATATATGGCTGGCCCAAGAGAACATCACAGACATCCAGTGCGGAAAAATCACATAATACCTCATCCTTGAAGGGTTGGATGTCATATCACAATCGACATTGTTGGATGAACAAAAGAGCGCATCCTTGGCGAAGCCACCCGATGTGGTAGGGCTGCGGGTGTGGTGTTGTCGAAAATCTCAGTTGTTTGACGACCTCTGCGGAGATGAGGTTCTTTTGGCTTATGATATCAACAATAAAATGCAGTGGGGTCCCCTTCACCCACATCTATGAATGAAAAAGGCACTCCCCCTCTTCAGGATCTGTTGGTTCTTCTGGTTGAATTACTGCGGTTGTGACAATAGTAGTGGGGTCTGTGTCAATGATCTGTCCTTTACCAGTATTTTTAGAATTAGATTATGAATCATATTTTTGCTCCTTGTCTTTGATCTCGGCCACCAATGACTGTTTTGAGCGAAATTCTTCGGTGTTGTGCCAGGGGCTTTTGTCGAAATCGCACCATTTTACAGTGTCCTTCTTTGTCTTCTCGTGACCCTTCTTTTCCTATGCCTTGGACTGGTTTTTGGGAGACTGTATGTTATGGATGTCTTTATCATACTTTAGTTTTTGTAGATTTACATATCTGAAATACTGTTTGTTATGGTGCTTAAATTTCTTCTTGATTTTAACAACATATCGATAAGTAGCACCAAGTGATGAGATGTCCAGAAAATCCATTTTAGTCTATATGTATTTCTGTAGAGCCCATGGTATTTCAGAACCAAATGTCACTCAGAGTCTTTGATACCCAGCTTGGTGCACAAGGTATGGAAGGTATTGGTGAACTTCAGAACTACTTCGCCCCTCTCTTGCCGCAGTGTGGTCCATCTCATGTACGGGTCCTCATAGTTTCCAACAGGGTAATACTGCTCCTTTACCTCATCCACAAAAAAAACCAAGTGGGATCAACCCCATATATTTCAGACTCCTCTGTGGAACTCCGCTCCCAATAAATTTCCCACCAATGTTTGACATGTGGGAGAGATTTAAGGAGTGCGAAGTTGATCTTTTCTTTGTCAAAAAATTTGTGAACAGAGAAATAACCTTCTAGCATATTTAACCATTTGTCTAGGGCTTCTACATCTATCTATCCTTCAAATATAGGAATATCAAAATTAACTTGTACCTTGAAAGGCGAGGTGCCTCCAAAGTGGCCACTTGATGAATATGCACCTGTTGCTATCGGCAGGCATTGAAGGATGTGGGAAAAATTCTCCATCATTTCGTCCCTCTATCACATGAGAGCTTTCTCAAGCAACATACTAATAGGATCGTCTTCTCTGTCATTTTTCTTTTCTTCTTCCATTGAGGGTTTCTTGGATGTGTGAGAGCAATTTTCCTCAAGAGAGACAATCTCGAGACCCAACTTGATATACTCGGACCTCATCGGGGACATGCACTGAAAAAACGATCAAGAACAGCCTGCTTTGATACCACTGATTTGGATTATTTTCGGCACTAAATGAGATCGGAGATATAATAAATAAATGCATAGAGATATCGCACATATTCAATAATATAACAAAAATATATCAGATATGCAACCATAAACACATAGATACAATAATACACGATTTCTATTAATGAAATAAATGTACAGAGACTGTAAAAATACATAGTGAAAGACTCGCTAGAATGGTGGCAGCTTATCTCCGAGAAGAGATGTGATGGCTACTTGCATTCGCAAGAAAATCAGTACAATGAGGCTCTAAAGGCCTTTTTACAATAAACAGGAATGCCAAAAACTATAGACATCCAAAAACCTAACCCTAGGATATGAAGCACCAAAAGTCATGTGGGCCCCATTTGGGTAAGTTAGTACATCAACTTCCTGGGGTCGTAACTTTTTCATACGATCTTTGTTTTAGGCATATGATAGCTCATTGGAAAAGTATCATTGAGGAGATTCAATTTGGGGGCTCAATCATGCATTCATCTATCATTGAGAACCTCGATCTCAAAAAACCTTCATTTAGGCCCTCAAAATGGCCCCGGAAGTTAAAACCTGCTAAAAATAGTAAATTGCCAAAATTGCCAGAAAACTATTTTGAGCCAGTTGAACAAGGTGGGTGGCCACCGATATCCACCAGGATCAATTTTATATCCTAGGGAATCTTATGATTACTGGGAAAATCCTCAAGGACTTTCAGAGTACCACAAAATGTTGTAACACTTGCCTCATTCTATTGCCCCGTGATGATGATGATGTTGTTTTTCCAACCTTCGTGTTGTGATGATGTTGTTGCTCCAGCCTTCGTGCTGTGATGATGTTGTCGCTCCAGCCTTCATGTTGTGATGATGTTGTTGCTCCATCTTTTGTGTTGTGATGATGATGTTGTTTTTATTGATGTTATTTATGATGATGATGTATTAGTGTTATACTAATCCATGTTGATGTAGATGATGATGATACTACTCCAACTCCATGCCGTGAATGATGATGAGAAAAACTTATGATGATTTATAGATATTCCATTTAGTGTTTTAGATGCTGATGATGTTGTTTCCCTCTCTCTCTCCTAACAATGTTCTAGAATAACCTTATTTTTAAGGGGGAGTGTTGAAATATTGTAACTGCAAAGAGTATTTTATTTATTATTGAGTCATTATTGATTATATCAATCCCCTTTTGTGGATTGATCATGTCAGTCTTTTTAAATGACCAAATCCACTTTTGCGGATTGGTCAAACCCTAATTATATCATGCAAATTAAGAAGTCGACCCCGGGCCTAATTAAAGTGGTTTTAACCACTAAGTGAAGAAGTTGGCCCTGTCCAGTGAAGAGACACCTTGCAAGTGCCCGCCAACTAATATAAATAAGAGAGGCTAGTGCCTCATTCATTCACTCACTCATTCCACTTAACA
The DNA here is from genome assembly GCA_000966675.3 of Picea glauca. Classification (NCBI taxonomy): domain Eukaryota; kingdom Viridiplantae; phylum Streptophyta; class Pinopsida; order Pinales; family Pinaceae; genus Picea; species Picea glauca. The sequence continues at coordinate 32,070 of JZKD02S1819867.1, forward strand.
AGTACGTAAGTTTGGAGATAGTTGCGGTTGGGAGAAGATGGAAGAGAGAGGCACATTGCTCAGTGTTGAATATTCTCTAGTGTTTTGGTTTATTGTCTTGGCATTTTATTGGCTATCTATATTAAGGGAGTTTTTGTTGGGTTTCCTCCCCCATGAGGGTTTCCCAAGATAAATGTTGTGTATCTTGTGATTTTGTTTCTCTCAGTGATCCTACCTATGCTATTGTTATCTAGTAAATTGAAAAGAAAATTAATAGCTACTCTAAAATTTAACAAAAAGGGCCTTGGTTAAGTGGGATTTTCCTTTCTCAAGGAATTATGGGTCATGTATTCAAATGGCTCAAGTAACTAGAGTTTTGAAAACAAAACTACTCACACTGAAAGATACTTTTATGCCCAATCCCATCATCATCCTACTAAAAAATCATTTGTACTCAAAACTATAGTTACTCGATCCATATGAATATCTGACCCCTGTTGGCACAGGGGCAGACCCAGGGTTCGGATCTGTTGGCGACGGAAGTCACTCCTAGATTGCATTAGGATTAGAGCCCGACGCCCATCAATTTTTTATGTCACGATAGTTTTTAATGGGTGATCAAATGGGTAGAGACTCGGGAAGATATCACTCAAACTCAGGGACTGGGTCTCGCATGCGAGGAACAAAGGAGGTCTTGATATAACTTCAGTCAATGGGTTGATTTGGAAATGAGCAGGTTGAAGACTTGGTGAGAAGGGTGGACAAACTATCTCAGGCGACAGGCCTTTCAGTAATTTGTAGAAGAAAAACTCTGAATGTGAGATCCTCTGGTTCAGAGCTTTGAGGAACTGAGAGGGGGGACTTGACTAGATTCTCCAATTCCAAGTCGTTCAGCGCTAAGAAAATCACAAGGACCGATTAGAAATAGTGCAACTGTTACAGTGATCAAACTCTACATCATCCTATAACAGTTACCGCTCGACTGGATTCTCCAATTCTGAGCCATTCTAATACAGTGTAGACAAAGACGTGAAAGAAAAACTAACATTCATCAGACAAGAAGTCTCAAGAGTCCATACATAACCAAGAAAATAGTGCTTCATTAAAGTTTACCACCGGGAGCCTTGCTCAACCATTAATGCTTACAAAAATGGCAAAATCGCCTACATATACTAAAAAACAACTACAATAGCAAAAACAAGACACTGCATTAAAAACATTGCGTCTGCATGTCTTCTGATAGTCTGTGCATGCAGACTTGGGATGATCGTGTGCCTATGACAGACGCTACCTTAACTTCACATGACCTTTGCAGGGGAGGTAGTCGACACATTAAAGGCCAAAATGGTGTGTGCAGACTTATCTATCTAATCGAGGACTTTGACATGGCTTCTTTGGATAATCAGTACACAAAACTCCTTCGAACAAACTGCCTGCTAGACCCTCCATATCTCATATTCAATGAATGAAAGGAGGTTTCAACCATCCATTTTTGCCTTCATTTACTCCAAGCGGAAACCGGGAGTGAAATCGTATCCGCTGGCATCTGGAAATTGCGATGATCCTTTTGACGACTGGACTCAACGCTTTTGGCCCCTTTTGCTTAGCTCTTTTGTTTCCAAAATGACCACGGACCGTGACCCTGCTTTTATTTCCATAGGGGATTTCGACATTCATGAATAGGAAGGAGATGATCCTTGCTTATCATAGTTGCGATGGGAAAAACATCGATACGACTCAATTGGGCACCACGCGTCCTCCAAATCTGATGGTCCTAAACTCTCCCAACGCTGCTGTGGACCCCAGGTCCTAGACGCTCTCATTACTTCACGCATCGGGGATATGACAGGCTATTCTTTTTTATTTCGAAGTCGCGATGGGAGAAAAGGCAAGGAGCCTAATCGTACCCCAGGTGTCTCTTGTGGATGAACAGCTGAGGCTGCTTCGCGATACTGCAGGCCCACCTCTGGGCACTTTTGGCACTCTGGGGTTCAGGGTTTCGAGATGTGAGATGATGAGGGACTTTCACCCTTCGAAATCTCGACTACCGATATGCCGACTAGATCTCGCACTATGTGTCGCGGGATCGGACGACCCAGATTCAGTCTTAGCATAAAGCCGCTTTCTTTGACGTTATACATCAGTCAACTTGCTAGCCCCGATATTCCGATGACCGTTGATCTTCTCTTATGGATGGATCTGGGCTACTGACATCGTAATTCCACCCGCCCGCTTGATTGGAAGCCTCAAAATGATATTTTTTCCATGCTGTGCTCGGGCGCTTCTCGTGCGACTTGCAGACCTGAATACTTTTGCACCTAGAACAAGAAATGTTGCTAACATTAGGCTCCATGGGGGATAGATTCATCCCTATGATGCTTTAAGAACTCATTTTGTAGCTTCATTGCCTTGTTGTTGGCCTATGGAATCAGGCTCAAAACATCCCGCTGCTGAAAATACAAGCCGAAAAATAAAAGCAACAAAACAAAAATACATGCTCAAAGGATCTTATTTATATACAATCCTAAACTAATAAAACACTTTACATGGGGCTAGGTGAAAGCTTACTTCCACCATAGCCAATCAATCAACTTCCTAAAGGGAAGCCCTTTCTTTCTGTCGATGATCACCAGCAGATGGTGTAACCGTGACAGGAGAATGGATACACTCTTCAACTTCTTCTCACAGGGTGAAGTTGATATGGAATAGGGCAGCTCCAAGGCATAAAGGACATGAAACTCCATGTATTCGCCGACAGGGTCATAGAATGAGTGGTGAATCTCGAAAAATTGGTGACAGTCAGCCTCTTCTGCTATGCAGTTGTTCTCATGTGGATGAATATCTCTGACAAGCACAGGTGAGTGGAAAACTGTCATAGGGTCACTGATCTCGGGTGGTGGTTTCTCGTTGACTGGGTCTAGATTGAAATATGTGCTCAGTTGTTCCTCTGGTTCCTTTTCCTCTTCTTGGCTCTCCCCCGGGTCAGATTCATATTCATCATAAATAGGGACCATGGGGTGGTTCTGCTTGCTGACTAGCTCTTCAGTATCTTTATAGTGATCAAATGTAGGATAAGCTTGTTGCTCATCATCACTATAATATACATCAAAAAGGAGTTGTCCTTCATTGATATGACCCTCCTCCAGAACAGTGATCCCGTCAAAAAAAATCGTTTCAGGGACAGTGGGACTTGTTGCTTCTGGCTGCTCATACATAATCCTTTTCTCTTTAATCCCAGGTAAAAATATATCGTGAGAAACTCCCTGGGGGAAAAGAGAAAAATCCTCTTCCACAACTAACCCCTCTTTTAAAAAGAGAGGGTCTTCATCATCATGAGTAGAGCTGCTAGGAACATCTGCTTCAACCCGATATCCAGGTGAGTCATCTACGATGGACCACATTTGCTCTATAAACTCACAATTTGCACAAGAGGCATGTTGATCATTATGAACATCTAAAAGAATAGAGGCATCCGATATAATGTCAGACGATTTCATTCTAGGGATAACACAATTAATATCATTCAACACCTCCATATTTTCCTGGAAAATGCTTTCCTCCACAGTAAAAGCTTCATCATGGACCTAGTCTTCAGGGCCAACAGAGGCTTCATGAAGCGAAGAAAACTCCTCACAACAATTTTCAAACAAACAATTAGCTGGATAGTAGTCTTTACAAAATGAATTGAAAGTTTTATGAAAACCTGTTAAAGAGCGGATGCTTGCAGCGGGAAGAGACCGACACCATTCAAGAGAATCTCCCTTCAATGAATACATGAAGAGCTTAATCTAGACATCCTCATACGTGATATTGTGTCGGTGAATAGATTCTTGGAAGTCTAGTAAATGCTCAGCTGGTTCCTCCCAACTTGTTGCATGAAATTCAAGGAGGAAATCTTCCCATTGGTCTCTATCAGGAAGTGCTTTAGGAAAACCAACTATCTGGGAAAAGTCACAGAAAGAAAACCTTTGAGCCATAATTTTCTCCATATCGAAACAATGGAGTCAACAATTGATCTTTGAATCATGGAGTCGCCAGGTGAAAGATGCACAGCTTCAAATATGTCTGGTCCTTGTTCACCATCAAAGGCTAGATATTAACGTTTTCGTTACCCTAGGAAGCTTCTCAGGCTGAGAAAGCAGCTGCTGAAACCTTCTCGAGAAAGCTCCTTAGGGTCAGCTTTTAGGTGTGCTAACAGTAGTCACAGCTAAAACAGTGATGTGGAAACAATGGAGTCACAACAGTGGAGTCGCCAGGTGCACAGTAGCAATCTTTAAGGGCTCTGATGTCTGATGCACCTACAGAATTAGAGGCTCAATGTCATTCTGCCCAGGGAAAATCTTCAACTTCGTCCCTGGAAACAACGCCAGAAATGTTGGTGACAGAAGTCACTCCTGGATTGCATCAGGAGCAGAGCCCGACGCCCATCAGTTTTTTATGTCATGATAGTTTTTAATGGGTGATCAAATGGGTAGAGACTCAGGAAGATATCACTCAAACTCAGGGACTGGGTCTAGCATGTGAGGAATAAAGGAGGTCTCTATCTAACTTCAGTCAGTGGGTTGATTTGGAAATGAGCAGGTTGAAGACTTGGTGAGAAGGGTGGACAAACTATCTCAGGCGACAGGCCTTTCAGTAATTTGTAGAAGAAAAACTCTGAATGTGAGATCCTCTGGTTCATAGCTTCGAGGAACTGAGAGGGGGGACTTGACTAGATTCTCCAATTCCAATTCGTTCAGTGCTAAGAAAATCATAGGGACCGATTAGAAACAGTGCAACTGTTATAGTGATCAAACTCTACATCATCCTATAACAGTTACCGCTCAACTGGATTCTCCAATTCCGAGCCATTCTAGTACAGTGTAGACAAAGACGCAAAAGAAAAACTAACATTCATCAGACAAGAAGTCTCAAGAGTCCAGACATAACCAGGAAAACAATGCTTCATTAAATTTTACCATCAGGAGCCTTTCTCAACCATTGATGCTTACAAAAATGGAGAAAATGCCTACATATACTAAAAAACAACTACAACAGCAAAAACAAGACGTTGCATTAAAAACATTGCATCTGCATGTCTTATGACAGTCTGCGCATGCAGACTCAGGATGATCGTGCTCCTATGACAGATGTTGTGCCTATGATAGATGCTACCTTAACTTCGCATGGCCTTTGTAGGGGAGGTAGCCGAAACATTAAAGGCCAAAATGGCGTGTGTAGACTTATCTGTCTAATCGAGGACTTCGGCATGGATTATTTGGATAATCATACACAGAACTCCTTCGAACAGACCGCTTGACAGACCCTCCATATCTCATATTCAATGAATGAAAGGAGGTTTCAACCATCCATTTTTTCCTTCATTTACTCCAAGCGGAAACCGGGAGTGAAATTGTATCCGCTGGCATCTGGAAATTGCGATGATCCTTTCGGCGACTGGACTTAATGATTTTGGCCCCTTTTTCTTAGCTCTTTTGTTTCCCAAATGACCATGGACCCTGACCTTGCTTTTATTTCCATAGGGGCTTTCGACATTCGTGAATAGGAAGGAGCTGATCCTTTCTTATCATAGTTGCGATGGGAGAAATGCCGAGACGACTCAATTGGGTGCCACGCATCCTCCAAATCTGATGGTCCTAAACTCTCCTGATGCTGCTATGGGCCCCAGGTCTTGGACGCTCTCGCTACTTCGCGCATCGGGGATATGATAGGCTATTCTTTTGTATTTCGAAGTCACGATGGGAGAAAAGGCGAGGAGCCTAATCACGCGCCAGGTGTCTCATGTGGATGAATGGCTGAGGTTGCTTCGTGATACTGCGGGCCTGCCTATGGGAACTTTCGGCACATTGATGTTTGGGGTTTCGAGATGTGAGATGATGAGGGACTTTCACCCTTCGAACTCCCGACTGTCGATATGCCGACTAGATATCACACTCTGTGTCGCGGGATCGGATGACCCAGATTCAGTCTCAACATAAAGCTGCTTTCTTTGACGTTATACATTGGTCAACTTGCTAGCCCCGATATTCCGATGACTGTTGATCTGCTCTTATGGATGGATCTGGTCTACTGACATCGTAATTCCACCCGCTCACTTGATTGGAAGCCTCAAAACGAGATTTTTTCCATGCTGTGCTCCAGCACTTCTCGTGTGACTTGCAGACCCGAATACTTTTGCGCCTAGAACAAGAAATGTCGCTAACAGGATCTAATAGCGCACCAAAAATCCCTAACTACTAGCCCTTTTAGGAAACAAATATGAAGCAAATGTAGTCTCACCTAAAGTAGAAATGGGGGCTTTCAGAACACAGGTGTGTACAACCAGAGGAAATGCAAGTGGAATCAAGGCAACTACGCACGGAGATCAGATTATTCTTTCCAAATATAAACCTACTTCGCATAGTTATATATCATATCTAACATACTAATGCATCATCAAAGTAATATAGAAAATAACACAACACCAATCACACACAACAACATGATATACGTGGTTCACCCTCTCCCTAAGGCTATGTCCACAGAACTATGCTTTATAATATATTAGGTGAAATATTACAATTTTATATGCACTCTTAGCTTGCATATCTCTCTCCTTCTCTCTTCTCTCTATCTCTCTTCCTTGCACACCCAAATGCAGGGTTGATCTTTGCACCCAGTTGAAGATCTCACAACACAGACTTCTCTCTCCACACAATACTTCTCTCTCATCGATAAAAACAATCACCCATCATTACATACTCGAACCCATATCAGGTCCTCTTGATCTTTATATATAAATTACAATAGCTCATTGATAGCCTTAGGCCAGAGCCTACATGTCAAAACCCTAGATACCAAAACCCTAGGTGTCTAGAACCCTAGGTCAACTTGACCCACATTTTCAGGGCTTCGCCAACCTGTCTTTCCTTCCTTCCTATGAGGTTATCCAAAGTATCTACGGGTGAATTTTTCTTCTTGTTGAGTTGTCCATGATCCATCTTCCTTGTTGATCTGTCATCCTCGATCTCCTCATCTAATGGTTTTTTTTCTCTTACTTCGCTCTTTCTTTTCTTCTCTTTTGCTCACTTCGACCTAGTATCAATCACTGTGTCTTCCATGTAGTTTTCATTTCACCTTTTCTTCTGTAATATTCACTTTCTTCCATAACCAAGTGCCAACAGGCCCTCAACACTCACCTATGACTCGTCCCAAGGCACTTTGATCTGAACCTTCTGCTTTTCATCCACTGGAGACTATGCAACGCAGTTTGTTATTTCTGCTCTATTCCTCCCCACTGTTTTCATACTGTATTTTATGTGTTTGATACCCAGTTTCAACTACACCTTGTACCTAGACCCTTCTCCGTGTGTTTTTACTAAAAGCTGTGAGGCAGCTGGTTGTCATAGTACAATTTCAATCGGCTTCCACTCACCAAACCTTCCTTCCACTCTCCATTCAAAGTCTTCAACTATGCAAGTCCTCCTTCGATGACATAGACAACCTCATATTGCCCCATCCAATGTGTTTTGAACTTCCCTGGATGCTTCATGAATTTGTTGTTGTATACCAATACCAAATCTCCTTGCTTAAACACTTTCTTCTTGATGTGTCTATCATGGTAGTCATTTTCTCTTTCCTTTTGCACCTATTGATGAAAACCTGCAATAAATCTATCTTCTTCCAGTTCGAACAACTATGTGAGCCTCTCTTGAACAACTCCAATGTCAACCATTTCTGTGAATGCTGCAATCCTCAAGCTAGGAACTAAGTATTCCATGGGCACAACTACTTCTAAACCATAGACCAACTTAAAGGGGGTCTGCATTGTCATCTTCTTGCAAATGGTTCTATAGGCCCATAACAAAGTTCGTACTCTCAAATCCCAGTCATCCATGTTCACACTGTAAATATTCGTCAGTGTTGTCTCCAAGATCTTATGGAATGCTTCAACTATCCCATTTGCTTGTGGATGGCAGGGTGTGCTCTTCTGATGATGAAATTCAAATTCCTCATTCAAGGATTCAATGGTCTTATTAATAAAATGTGTGCCTTGATCACTCATAAAGATCTTTAGGCATCCAAACCTAGTTATAATATCATCAAATATGAAACGTGCAACTGTGGTTTCACTACAATCCTTAACTTCTCTTGCTTCTACCCATTTGGTCAAATATTATGTTGCAGTGATGATGTATCTAGCTCTTGTACACTTCCCTAGTGGGTTGATAGGTCCCACGAAGTCAATGGCCCATTTCAAAAAGGCTTGTAAGGTTAGTTGGGGTGCTAATGTCATGTCATATCTTCTAGATGGTTTCCCAACTCTTTGGCATACATCGCAGCCTATGTAGTAGTCTTTAGCATCTATGTGTAAAGTAGGCCACCAGAGGCTAGCTCTAAGAACCTTCTGTGTTGCCTCTTTTCCTACGTAGTGTCCTCCTGCAATGCCTTCATGAGATTTTTCTAAAATCAATGGTCTTTATGCTTCCATGACACATCTCCTTAGGATCTCATCAAGTCCTATCTTGTATAGTTGTCTGGCTATAAGTGAAAAATCCACAACGTGCACTACCAGTTTCTTCTGGGTGATTGTGTATTCACTAGGTGTCATTCCTATTGACGGAAACTAGACTATCTCAGTGAAGTGATCATCAACCTTTATAATGGCCAGCAGTTGTGCATCTAGCAGTGTATCCTCCAAACTATTAGGTTCCTCTCCGCATTCCAATCTCGACAAGTGGTCATGTCCTTTGTTCATTCTTCCTGGTTTTACCACAATCTCGAAATCATATTCCTGAAATAGTGAAAGCCATATGCATATTCTTCCCCCCAACACTATCTTGTTGACTAGGTATTTCAATGCAGAGTGATTAGTGAACATTTTAAAGTGTCCTCCCAACAAGTAGTGGAAAATTTTATGCAGTGCATACACCATGGATAACCCTTCTCTCTCAGTGGTGGTGTAATTTATCTTAGCTGTTGACAGCTTCCTGCTAGCAAAGGCTAACGGGTGACCAATGTCTCCTGCTCCTGGTTGTGCTAACACTTCTCCTAATGCAATAGAAGATGTATCAACATGCACATGAAATTCCTTACTCCAATATGGGAAAACCAGAATAGGCGTCGTAACCATTTTTGTTTCAGTGTGTCGAATCTCTGCTGACATTCTTTCGTCCATTCAAATGGACAATATTTATTCAAAATCTTCTCCATGGGTGTTGTGATATGTGCATAGCCTTTAATGAGCTTCCTGTAGTATCCAGTATGTCCCAATGCAGTGTGTAGCTGTCTGACTGAAGTGGGAGGCGGTAAATCAACTATAATGGCAATCTTAGATGGATCAACCAACAATCCCTGCTTACACACAATATGGCCTAGAAACACTCCAAAGGGTGAAAAGAAGATGCACTTCTTTAGGTTCATGTAAATATTACATTGCCTGGACTTATCCAACATTAGTCTTAAACATTCAATATGATTTTTCAATAAGCTAAAAACAATCCAGTCATCAAAATATGCTTCCAGAAATTTATGTAAAAACTCCTTGAATACTTCAACCACCACCCTAGAAAAGATGGTTGGTGCATTCTTCAATCCAAACGACATCACTATATACTGGTAGGATCCCCATTCTATGGAAAATGTGGTCTTATGGTGATATTTCATGACAATCTTGATTTGATGGTATCCTGAAAATCCATCGGTGAAGGAGTAGACTTCATGTCCTCCCACGTTATCTAACACTTCGTCGGTAAATGGTGTAGGGAATGGATCATGTAGACATGCATATTTCAACTTCCTGAGATCTACAAAGATTCTGATCTCTACTTCCTTCTTATCCTGCACCACCTTAGGGCTAATCCATTATGACTCTTTGACAGGTTCTATGATCCTTGCTTCCAACATTCTGTCTAATTCAATCTTCACTTTATCCTTATATTTAGGGTTCAAACTGTAGTGTCTTTGTTTGAATGGCCTTGCATCTAGTTTCAAGGGGATCTTCATCTCTCCCATGGGCCCTTCAATTCCCTTCATATCAGTGAACTTGGTTGGAAACAAGTCCTAATATTCATGCAACAATTTTGTGATCTTATCAATAGTGGCATCATCCCAGTAATCTCCAACAATCCCTGCTTACACACAATATGGCCTAGAAACACTCCAAAGGGTGAAAAGAAGATGCACTTCTTTAGTTTCAGGGCAATATGAAATTTCCTGGACTTATCCAACATTAGTCTTAAACATTCAATATGATTTTTCAATAAGCTAAAAATAGTCCAGTCATCAAAATATGCTTCTAGAAATTTATGTAAAAACTCCTTGAATACTTCAACCACCACCCTAGAAAAGATGGTTGGTGCATTATTCAATCCAAACGACATCACTATATACTGGTAGGATCCCCATTCTATGGAAAATGTGGTTTTATGGTGATCTTTCATGACAATCTTGATCTGATGGTATCCTGAGAATCCATCGGTGAAGGAGTAGAATTCCTGTCCTCCCACGTTATCTAACACTTCGTCAGTAAATGGTGTAGGGAATGGATCATGTAGACATGCATATTTCAACTTCATGAGATCTACATAGATTTTGATCTCTATGTCCTTCTTATCCTGCACCACCTTAGGGCTAATCCATTATGACTCTTCGACAGGTTCTATGATCCCTGCTTCCAACATTTTGTCTAGTTCAATCTTCACTTTCTCCTTATATTTAGGGTTCAAACTGTAGGGTCTTTGTTTGACTGGCCTTGCATATAGTTTCAAGGGGATCTTCATCTCTCCCATGGGCCCTTTAATTCCCTTCATATCAGTGAACTTGGTTGGAAATAAGTCCTGATATTCATGCAACAATTCTGTGATCTTATCAATAGTGGCATCATCCTAGTAATCTCCAACATTAGCAAGATTAGGTGCTTGCTCTGTTCCAATATAAACTTTCTTGATTTTGATTGGTTGTCCAATAAAAGGTAGTTTGACTCTTGTTCCTTCTATGTCTCGTTGTCCTTCTGTTTCTGCGATGTTCACCTTCCTAGGATCATCGTATTCATTGGCATTGATATTGCAACATCCTTGCAATTTCTGAAGAGGTGCAGTCCATTCATCTTCTTCTTTCTCCACAGGGAGGCTAGGTGCCTCCTCAAATACTTTATGTCTGACAACGTGTAAATATTAATCTACCATAGGGTATTGACTTTCAAACAATAATGTAGCTACAAAATTATGTGTCATATCTTGCCAATCTGCAGTGATGAGGCATAGTTCTACTTTAAGGTACCAGTTGATAGGCATTGTTTCTAGAGTATTGATGAATTTATGCACCCATTGTTCTTGAGGAATGAATCTCTAGGCCTTCTCACAACCTCGCACATGGTCTTTCGGACATCTTTGACTTGTGTACCTAATTTCGCATCCTTCGACTTGTTCTGAAAATCACGATGTCATCAAAGTGCGACATTGTATCCAGTCCGTGATATTCCATTTATGTGTTCCCACCATCTTGTTGTAGTAGCTTTCAAAGCCTCGTCCAATGCCAACAGTATTTTTTGTGTTGGTACAATTTCTTCAAATTCCAATAGGAAAGTTTCTAAGTGATTCAAACCATCAAATGTGGGTAAATTACTAAATGTTGTGCCAATCCAGCGAACTTCTTTGGTCAATCTAGCACATCACCACGCAAAAAAAATCACACATCTTGTTCTGCCAATTCTCTATCGCTTCTTCTGAGTCTGATGAGCATGTGATGTCACTTCGCCAGCTTAAATTCCCATATGTTATAGGATTAATGTAATCCTGTTGTCTTGCGGTCAATTTGTATATATTTTCTAGATTATATGCACGGTCCTCTTCTCTGATGGGATCTGTGTATCTGCAACCTTAATCAAGATCCAAAGTTGTGATGACCCTAAGGCCATATCCTTCGATCGTCATTCTTCATTTCTTCAAATCCACAATAGTAGAATTATTGAAATCCCAATCAATTCCTAACAGCACGGGATAAGAACAACTATCATTGAATATCTCAATCACCTCGAAAACCACAAATGTTATGACCCCATCGATGTCCACATGGACATGTTCCAGTATTTCGAAGGGGCTCATAGCCTATTGATTGGCCATCCCGAGCCTGATAGGGGAATAGATCAACTTAGGTTTTCCCATTAGTGCCCAGGTCTGCTTCATCATGACATTGAACTCCGACCCTAAGTCAAGGACCATATGATCTATATCATAATATCTAATCTGAGCATTTAGATGTAGCTCCTTATTTGTCATTCTCTTTTTAAAGACTTGGTGTACTACTTTATTTAACAAGGGATCTATCTTTCCTAGCTCATATTGTCTGATCAAGTTTTGTAGCTCTTGTATAACATTCTCATCCTTTATAAAATTAATGCAAGTGCATAAGAATTCTATGAGCCTGCTTACCTCTTTTCCTTCTCCAAGTGAAGCAGAATGATCAAAGGCCAGGGGTATTCCATATTCTCTCACTTCTGGTTCTCTTATAAACTCTTTTCGTGCCTCTTCAAATGTCTGCTTCTCTCTCTTTGGATCAAACTCTTGTGTCTTCTCTGCAACTTTTCTAACTGTTGATTGTTTTGTAGTCTTCCCTGGAGTCACCCTATCTTCTCCTGTAGCAGCGCCTCCTCTAGTGATAACAACAAATCTGGGATCTTCTCCAAGGGGTTTTTTTGTGATTACTTGTACTTGTTGATTTCCTCCTTTTCTTTTCTGAAGTTGGATAACAACGCAGGACAATATTCTATGTCATGTTCAAATGAATTGCAGTAACTGCAAGTGGTACAAGGGTTTTGATAGTCCCTTGCCAAATGACCTAGTTGTGCACAGTTATAACAAATGATCTGACCTCTAACTCAACCCATACCTCCCCCTCATCCTCTTCCTCTGAATCCACCACGAGGGTTGAAGTTTCCTCTTCCAGGGGAATTATACTGCATAATGTTCCCTTCTTGTTGTACTTCACCTTGAATTTTGTATATATTCCTTGACCTTTCATGCATGAGGTCATAGGCCCTACAATCCCTATCATCATGCCCTACCAACTTACAGAACGTGCAATATAGATTTGTGGGTGTCTGAACATATTTTTTCATGTAATAACATTCACCAGGGCGATGTGTTACACATTATTTTCGTCATCCCTATGACCGTTAATGATGTAAACCTATATGTTTCCTTCAGAGGGGTCAGTGGCCTGAGTTCCTGAAGAAAGAAGAGAGAAGAACTTTTCCTGAGAAAAGAATTTGCATTCACCTTTGTAAAAACCCTATTAAAGAGGATGTTCGTAGGTTGCTATATAGGTAGGGTGTGAGAATGCCTAATTCTCATAGGCTGCACCATAGCTGGGTTGCAAGAGGTTCGTAGGTTGCTCTATAAGCAGGGTGAGAGAATGCTCATACGTGGGAAAAACAAGCATCTTCTCGATGCTTCTAGAAGGAGAAACTTCCATGGTGAGATGGCATCCGAATGGTTTGGATCTTACTCGCTTTCATGATTTAGTGGGATCATCCTAACCTCCTCACCTTA
>JZKD02S1819878.1:300-36291 GCA_000966675.3 Picea glauca
GCCGAAAAATATATGTTTCGGCCGAAAAATATATGTAGTTCGGCCGAAAGTTGGTTTTCCGAAATTTTGGAGAGCAGATTGTCACGAAAGTGTAACCCACCTTCGTGATTCCACCCAGTAAGAAATAAGACATCACACGCAGTTGACTACTGGTTGGACAATGTGCTAGGAGGTTACGTTACTGAATTTTCCATAGATTATACTCAATCATACAATGTTGTTGAAAGATAATTCTTCAAGGGACCATGCAAAAGATACCTGAAGTCAATATCTACATGGATTAAGATGTTTTTGTGTGACAAAAGAATTATGACAATGAAATATGATTTCTAAGCGCCTGGATGCGCATAGGGGAACTAGGGGCTAACTAGGGAATGATCTAAGTGTAAGAGAAGGATGAAAGAAAGGAATGAGGAATAGATGGGTTGAGGATGCCAAGGGAATAAGAATGTGTGAAAAACAAAGAAATTGGAGTATTGTACAGGGGTAAGAGATTTAGATCGAATAAGAAGAGGATTGTGGCTGAGAGAGAGGGGCAGCATAGTGAGATCAAGGAAAGAGACATTGGTGAAATATTCCATATCTAAGGGAGTTTGAGCACATAATAAAAGATCTGTCAGCTCAGTCCAGTAGAAGAAGATCCCACTTAGATCAGACTTTGCATCAAACTCACAACCTTGTGTGCATCACTAAGAACTAAGGTAAGATCAAAAGCTTCGTCAATTGTACTTAGTGGAGGAAGTAAAGATAGTGGTAGAAGTAATCAAAGTAGTGGAAGTAGTACATTGATTCATAATCATTTAGTATTATTAGGAAAGAATACCACACAGAACACGACAGCGGAAGTAGATCCCACCTTAAATATGCCTCTCTTTCAAGGGGTCGGGTCAGAAGACCCTGAACAAGATTTGTTCATTTGTGACACCATGTGGACTTTCAAGAACATACAGGACGATGATGTGAAGATTACACAGTTGGTGAAAACCTTTAGAGATCGCACATTATTATGGTATGTGAGATATTAGAATACCACACCTGTAGGTCAAACAAGAACATTGACAGAGGTAAGACAATCATTGCTGAAATATTTCCAGAAGCCTAAGTCTCAGTCGCAGTGCATTATGGAGATGAAGGAGATTAAATAGATAGTAAATGAACTAGTATGGGACTATGATCAAAGGTTTAAAATATCGAAAGATCAATTAACGTTCCAGATTCCAGATGAACAACACAAAGTGTGGTTTATTTATGCATATACACTACCCTTTGACACAGCAAAAGATTGTGATGTAGTTAGAAGCTCTAGAAATTGTGATGAAATTGGAAGCATCCCTTGTAGGAGAGAATAACACGGGGATGAATCAAGTTCAGTTGCATTTGAATGCATCGACTATTTAATTACAAGAAATTACGAAAGGAAAAGAAAAGTGCAAGGGAGTTTGGTGTATCACCTATAAAATAGAAGGGCATCATAAAGATGAGTGTCCAACATTCCAGCAATATCTTAATATGGGAGCTCCAAATTTGTAAGACAGTGGGTCACCACCCTCATAACTGCCCATTGATGTAGAAATACCAAAGCACCGTGAGGAATTTGGTTTTCAATTTCTATATGTTTGTGGGACATGACAAGAAGGATTGTTGCACGTTGGACCTGATGAGAGAGTGCACTGCAAATGATTATAGATTCCAAGGTGAAGAAGCAAAAGGAGGAGCCCTGTAGTTTAATACTCCTAGAGGAGGTTATAATCAAAGAGGCAGAGGAGGATTTAGAGGTTACAAAAGAAGAATATTTGGTCGATAAAAATGACATATCATAAATTATAATTGCAATCAGCCTGGACGTTTAGTGCATGACTTCCCGAATCCGTGCACAACATGTATGTATTGTAGAGAACTAGACCATGTGATGAAATAGTGTCCATAGTTAATAGAAAAATTGAAAGAAAAGAGGAACACAAATGTATAGATGAGAGTAGTAGAGGCGCATGATGAACAACCTAAGATAATAGTAGTTACGTGAGGAGGAATCAGAGTCRGTGAAGATGYGATGGATCAAGGGAATAAAATTCACYAGTGGGTAAGGAAAGCARCGAAGCCATTACCATTGTTTGATATGARGAAAGAGAAAGRGACCTACCAACAAGAAAGAAAATAATTGATGGGAGCAGACCAGATAGCATMAACTTCGACTGCACCACCCTTGTATGATCGACCACCAATGTTTGATATGCCTCTAATCTATGACCATTCATAGAAGCAAGTTGAAAAGGTAAGTACTTTACAAAGTTTTTTAAGAAGTTGTTTACAATTAATGAAAGATGAATCTGCGTTGAGTAGTCTATGCAGAATGATTGAACATTGTTCCCAAGAAAAACATAAACTTGTCGCACACAAACTAGTTAATGAGGTGCATAGTAAGAAGAGAATGAATAGGGAGTTTCGGCTCAATGCGTAGATATGAGCTTACGAAATGGACAACATAATTCTAGATTTAGGCTCTGATGTGAATGTTATCATAAGACGGACTTGGGAGATGATGGGCCAGTTGAAGCTGATTTGATCTCCTATCCAGTTAGGATTAGCGAACCAATATAAAATTGTTCCATTTGAAAGGTTAACACAGGTAAGTGTCAATATTGACGGAGTGTGCAGTATAGTAGACTTGAAAGTGATCAAAATAGTAGATGGCAGTACACCTTATCGAGAACCATTGGGACTTGATTGGGAATTTGATATTAAAACAATTATTGATCTAAAGAAGAGATGTATGGTATTCGAAGTAGAATACTTAAAGGTTACTACAACGTTGGACCTCACTGAAGGAAGGTATGTAGAACCAACAAAGAGAAAATAACTTGATACTCTGTACAATATGAATGCGCAGATGGATGATTATGTGAATTCTATAGTTGAGGGTCTACTTAGTTGGAGGAGTATTAGTTCATGTGTGTCATACTCAGAAGAGTCTATGGAGAATCGACAACAAAGACTAAATGAAGTGTTGACAAGGAAGTGTGCTCGAATTACCCACACATTGAGGTGGATTGGAACTAAAATAGTTGAGCCTCCAAGGTATAATTAACTAACACATATAGAATATTTTATCAATGAGTTTGAAATGCATATTTTAGATCATCAGAGACTCTTGGAATTAGATGTCACACTGAAAGCGACTTCAACGAGATGGTGGGATGCACACAAAGATGGCATAAGAGATTGGAAGGGGTGCAAAAGGTTATTACAAGTTAGATTCGGGATAGAGAATGAAAGTATCATGCCAAAGTATAGTGGATTAAGTTGTCCAATAGATCATGTTATGAAGTGTACTTCTGAGTGGATATTGGTACCAAAACAAGAATGGACTCACTTGTTTTTGCATACTCTAGACACTATTCCCAAGAATCGATACATAAAACTAAAGTGCACAAAGAAATAGTAGATTGGGAAGAGTTGACGAAGAACTTCAAGGTAATGTTCAGCTTTGAAACTAATAATAATTTGATTGACATAGCCTTCCAAGTTATGAAGAATAATATTTTTGCACCAGAGGAATTGTTGGGATCAATACCTTTGTATAGTGCACCTAGAGTCACTGTGACAATTGAAGAGGTCGTGCAATGTTATAATGTTTCTGAAAAAAGACCAAGACGAGGAAGATCCAAGGAATTTGTAGATACCAGAAACTAATGGGGAGCGTGCAATAGAAGGATTGGAGCTTGAGTCAGCTATATATGCAAAGCCCATAAGAACACGCAAAGTGAACATTGGTACAGAATAAAATCCTAAGTTTTCAAACATAGGAGACTATTGGAGTGAGAAAACAGTTGAGAAGATTGTTGAATTACTGTGTAAGTATCAGGACTCGTTTCCAACTACTTTTTCAGAGATGAAGGGAATTGCAGGAGATTTGGGAAAGATAAAAATACCATTGAAACCAGATGCCAAACCCATGCGACAGAGACCCTATAGAATGAACTCGAAATATAAGTAGAAGGTAAAAGTAGAGATAGACAGGATGTTAGAGGCTAGAATTATAGAACCTATTGAATAATAAGAGTGGATCAGCCCAATGGTAGTTCAAGATAAAAAAAAACATGAGGAATTGGGATATGCGTAGATCTAAGAAAGTTTAACAATGCTTGTTTACACGATCCATTTCCTATGCCTTTTACAAATGAAGTATTAGAGAATGTAGGGGATCAAGAGGATTATTGATCTTTTACAAATGGATTCTCAAGAGACCACCAGATCAAGATTGCACAAGAAGATTGATATAAGACAACCTTTGTGACAAAATGGGGTTGTTACTAGTACACAATTATGTCATTTGGGTTGAAGAATGAACCAACGACATTTTCCATAGTAGTTTTTGTGGCTTTCAAAGAGTTCATTCATAAGTTCTTAGAAGTATACTTAGATTATTGGACAATATTTATCCTATTAAAAGATCATGTTGAACTTCTATGCTTAATGTTGGACAAGTGTAGGCAATACCATATCTCATTGAATCTAAATAAATGCAATTTTTGTGCGCCTTTTGGAATCTTTTTGGGCCATGTAAGTCTAAATAGGGATTGTTAATGGACCCTACAAATATAGTTTTGATTGTTGATTTTTCACCACCAAATTTTGTTTGACAGTTAAAATCCACATTGTGTCATATATGATATTACAGAAAGTCCATCAAAGGATATGCGCAGATCACAACCCCTATGGAGAAGTTGATGAAGAAGGAAGTTAAGTATCAATGGAATGAGGAATGTCAGAAGAGTCTGGATACATTGAAACATAAGATGGTCACCACGCCGATTTTATTTTTTGTTGACTAGAACAAGGAATTTCATGTTCATGTGGATGCCTCGTCTATAACATTAGGAGTAGTTTTGGCACAACCAGGTGAAGGAGAGATAGACCATCTGAATGCATTCACCAGCAGGAAGTTGCCATCTACAAAGAATAAATATACTACGATGGAATGAGAAGGTTTGGTGATGGTGTATTCCTTGTATAAGTTCAAACATTACCTACTTGGATCTCATTTCAAAATGTATACATACCATTCTATGCTGAGATACCTAGTTAACAAGCTAGTGTTAGGGGGAAGAATATACAAATGGCTATTATTGTTCTAGGAATATGACTTTGAGATGATTGTGAAACCAAGGAAATTTAATTTAGGACTGGATCACTTATTGTGCATACTGTCAAGTGAAGATGTAAGGAACCTGGATGACAGTTTACCAGACACACACTTATTTGCAATTCAGATGGTGGAGGACTATTTTGTAGACATAGTACAATTTTTAAGCATTGGAGTAGCCTCGTCACACTTCACAGTGGCACAGAAGAATAAACTAGTAGTGAAGGCAACAAACTACCAGTTTATAGCAAGACATATGTACAAGTTAAGAGAAGAGGGCATTTTGCAACATTGCATGTTGGAGCATGAAAGAAATATGGTACTATCAGAGGCACATAAAGGGGTGGCATGATGCCACTATGCAGGAAAGGAAATAAATCACAATATTCTACGTGTAGTATTATGGTGACCTACCCTTCATAGAGATGCTAAGGAATTTGGTCATAATTGCAATGTTTGTCAGAGACTTGGGAAGCCTTCTAAGAGAGATGAAATTCCCTTAGTTCCACAAGTGACATTACAAGAATTTGACAAATGGGTAGTGGAATTTGCTGGGTCCATTAATCCATCAACTAAGTGGTCGGGAGCTAGGTACCTCATTACTGCGACAAACTATTTAACCAGATGGGCCGAGGAAGAGTCAGTTAGAGAGTACAACACAGGGACATCTGCGTGATTTTTGTTCAAAAATGTAGTCACGAGATTTGGATGCCCAAGAGTACTTATGAGCAATCAGGGAACTCACTTTATGAATAGGAAAATTGCAACATTGACAGAGGAGTTTCATATCATCATCAGAAGAGTACACCATACCATCAACAAGCAAATGGTACAATAGAAGCATTCAATAAGATCTTGGAACATGCGTTGGCAAAGGTTTGCAACATAAGTCAATATGACTGGGACTTGAAGATTATAATAGTGTTATAGGCATATAGGACCACTAGCAAGAAGATGATAGGACAAACTCCATTTAGGTTGATGTATGGAAAAGAATCTCCTATGCCGATGGAATTCATAGTTCCAAGTATATGCATTGTTGCGATGACATAGCTTACAAATTCAGGCACAGTGGGAAATAGACTATCAAGACTAATGGAATTAGAAGAAGAGCATTTTGTTGTAGGTTTTCGTCAACAAGTACAGAAAGGGCATGATAAATATTGGCATGACAGACGCATTAAATAGAATACATTTTAGATATGATACTTAGTATTACTCTATGAAAGTAAGTTCCTACAACATCCATGGAAGTTCCAGATGCATTGGTTAGGCCCATATGTGATCAAATATGTGATAGAAGTAGGTGTTGTTTAGCTGGAGAGGTTGTATGGAGAAGTTTTGTAAGGGCTAGTTAATGGGAGTTGACTGAAACTGTACAAGGATGGTCATCCTTCTGCGCACTAAGATGACTGCACAATAACATTATATATTTATTATAGTGTAGATAGAAAAAGAAAGAAAAAATGAATAAAAAGTAAGAAAAAGTAAACAAAAGGTAAAAGGCAAGAAAACGGTTCAGGGAAGAAGTAGAAAGTGGAAGAGTGAATCAACATTCAAAGGAGTTAAGGTTAACAAGTAAACAGGATAAGAAGGAAAATGTTGTGGAAAAGAAATAAGCATGTAGCGGGGTGCACATACGAAGGAAGTAATTTGTGCAGAGAGGAGATCGCACAGAGAGAGGCGATCACACAGATAACAATTAAGAGAATTAAAGAGGAAACATGATGGGAAAAATCATTTATGAGGAAACATCATGTCAAAATGACAGAGATGCATAGTAATAAATGCAAAGTACCATGAATATCACAACAGACTAGAAAATCTAGACCTAGATACGCTGAAAAATTCAGATTTAATGCGAGGTTAAGACACGTATTGAATGTAAATCACTAGTAGATTAAACGATAAGTGTAGGCACAAAGAGAAGTTTACCATTGTCAATGGGTTATAAAAGCAAGAGAAGGGTCGACGTAGAAAGTTTACAATCGATTATAGTTTGAATAGAGAGTTAAGCGAGGAGGAATTGCAAAGCCAAGAGATTGTTGCAAAGTTGTAGGTGTTAGTCATAGGGAAACTATTGTAGAGAGAGATGACACCACCCAAGATAGTAGTGACATCAACATCAGCACCAAGGAAACAATGAAGTCATCTAATAGTAGTACCTATAGTTGAAGAGAACCCGGGGGCATCCTCATCAGAGACGATATTTCCAAGAGATTACATACCACCAATGAAAGTTACAACAAATCCATTCAGGTTGTCAAAAGATTCTAAGTATCTGCTTGTGGAGAGAGAAATCCCACCTAGAGTGATCATCGAGGAATATATGTTAGGCTTGGTACTGAATTTAAAGTATGCATGCCATGATATTATAAACAAGAAGAAATTCCCAGAGCTAGTATTTGAAGAAACACATCAACGCAGAAACACAAATGATTGTGATAGAGCCACATACATGGAAAACGGGGTTGGAGAAAGATGGAATCCTGAATTTATTCAACATACCACATTTCAGAAGGAGCACAAATATCAATTCCTGCATTAAGATGTTGTTGATTTGCATGCATGGAGGTTACTTATGGATCGATAGGCCGGTCTCCCTTGACACATATTTGATTTTGCGAATTACTGGACTACCATCGCAAGGGGAGGACCCCTCACTGTTATTTTTAGAGAAGAAGAATGAGAAGGATTTATCATAGATCATGAGAGAGAATTTTCATACACACAAAGTAGTGTGTGATTTGGATGTAGCGAGCATATGTGACCCTACAGTGAGGTTTGCAACATAATTATTTCCCTGTAAGTTGTTAAGGAAGTGTCAAAAGGACCAAGTACCGGCAACAGTAATAGTGGCAGCCGAGAAGTGCGTTGAGGGCATGCAGATGAACTGGGAGACATTTTTTCTTAATTAGTTCTTGATAGACTACGAAGGGGCACAAGATAAAGGAACTGGATTTCACTACACATGGTTATTAATTTTAATTGCATTAGCAGCATGGAGGGAGCTGAAGGATGCACAATTTTTGGGACAAAAATATAAGGCATGATTGGCTGCAAGATATCATAACTTGTGGCATACTACACATAAGGAGAAACAATTAAACAATAATATATTTTTTTATATTTATAAGGATATCATTAGGAGATGTATTCAAGATACACTGCAGATACAAACACAGATAGTAGAAGCATATAAATCAATTGTGTGGTTCAAGGAAGATCGCCGCCATCTCTACGTTCAAGCAAAGAAGGAACCAGGAAAAGAATGACTATCCACGAAGTACATGATAACAGAGGAAGAACTAGGACTAATCATGGAAGACTGGGACGTAGATTGGTAAATCCCATCGACAAACTAAGCAACTAGAGATGAAAAAATGAGAGATTGAAGAAATACCAAGCGGAGGAGAAGAAGAGGGTCAAGTAAACAAAAAAGGGAAGATTGTACAATGCCTAAGGGATAAGAGGAAAGATATAGATAAAGGAATATCAGTGCCACATAGAAAGAAGAGAAAGGGATGTGAAGGAATGAAATATACAAGCACTAACAAAGAACGATCTAGAAAAGATTGGTGATCATGTTAAGGAAGTTATGACTGATGTGTTTTAGTGTGTGGCACAAAAACAAGAGGAGATGAAAATAAAGATACAAGATCATATGGCTGAGTTGTGCTAGATGTTAGAAA
Organism: Picea glauca; assembly: GCA_000966675.3. Lineage (NCBI taxonomy): Eukaryota > Viridiplantae > Streptophyta > Pinopsida > Pinales > Pinaceae > Picea > Picea glauca. The sequence continues at coordinate 9,136 of JZKD02S1819878.1, forward strand.
CAACAAGGATCATGCCAACACGATAGGTAGAAGATACACAAATAGAAATCATAACACATATTGCAGAAGTGAGGCTGGAAGTATCTAAGTCATTAGAAGTAGCAGGAGAGTTCAGGATGGTACAAATAGTATTAGGGTCTATAACATTCACATCGACCAATATTCAAGAGAAGGTGCAAGCCTTAAGTCACATTGACTTAGATTTGTCAAAGTTGCCAATAGAGATGTTACAAGGACTGCAAATCAACTTTATGCAAGAGCTCAACCTGCGCATAGAAAAGACCTCCATTGAGTTGGTTAAGGTCACAACAGAGAACGTAGCTTTGCATATCTACTACAACAGAATAATCATGGAAAGGGGCAGGGCTGTGTAGAAGGAAGAGAGGATATAGCAGGAAGTCGAAAAAACATACAAGGAACTTCCAAAAGTACCAATGGAGGTGGATACTCCAATAGCAGAGTAGGTGTGAAAGATTGGTGAAGCTATTCAAGTATTCCACTCAAATATTATAGAATTGGAAGCATGCGCAATACCAGGTACTCCACTTGAGTAGAGAGATAAAAGGGATAAGATGGTGAACACAACTATTGAGAATATCAAGAGTTTAGAAGCAAAGTGTACCAAAATTTGTGAATAAAGCACATAATTATGGACTCAGTTGACAGAATATGTTGAGTTACAAGAAATTGGGTAGAATATTCAAGTTGCAGAGGAGAAAGCATATAATTTTAAGGAGACAATGAGCATCTTTCCACCAAAAGAGAAGATGACAGCAATGGTAGAAAACAAGAATCTATTCTCCAAAATGAACTAGATGAGAGAAGAGCAGAAGGATATTGCGTAAAATATGGAGATATTACAGGAATAGGCATACAATTTAGCATAAGAGGTCGTAGTTGAACAAAGAGTGGTGAAACAATCCACCTGGGAGACTACCGATAAGCTACAAGGCCTGATAACAACGCAGGTAGCAAAATATTTATCAAAGAAATAAGAAACAGTGAAGGGGACAGTCACCACTGCTAAGGAAACATTTTAGAACTTCTTGGTAACTAAGCTTGTGGCAAAGGGAGAGTAGCAGTAGGCATAAGTGGCTTGAGATGAGCCACATGTGAGTGTTGGGGGCCTATTGGACTAGGTTATTTTGGACAAGTTTTGGAATCGCGTGAGCAGATCACGTGACATTTTCGCAAAGGAGCAGTGCACACAGAAAGAAGTTAAACACATTATTAGGAGTCAACATGCAAGAAATGAGAGCTAGTTAGGAAGTTTTGGGACATATTTTCCACTTTGTAACCATGTTGTAAAGAGCTTTAATACTTCCTTCCTCTGCACCATGTAATAGTATTATATTTCAAGATAATAGAATACTATAAATATGTAATAGATTTTTGGGTAGAAGGAGAGATTAGCTAGTAAAGTGTGTGGTTAGTGAAGAGTTGGCTAGTGGTTCATATTTTTGACTATTTTGGTTGAGTAGTCAAGTATGAGTTGGGTTGAAGATCAATAGAAAGGGATGTGTGCACTGCAACATAGAATGGATTAGGAAAGTTTGGGTTGTAACTGGATATCTATAAATGAGTGCAGTGCACAACTGTAAGGAAATTGCGAATGAATAATATAAGAAGCCAACCATTGGGGATGTAGCCCAGTTTGGGGTGAACCACGTTACAATCTTGTGTCTTGATGTGTTTCTTATGTTTTTTATGCATGTGATGGATGGTTATTATAGATTTGTTTACTGTCTATGGCTACTGCGCAATGATGATGAATGTTTAGTATTCTGAATATGTCACTGATATATGTTGTTGTGATCATGCACACTTAAGTTACTGATGAATGAATGAATGTTAAGTGCAGTAATTTCACACACATGGTATATTTCATGATAATTAAAGGTTAATTAATGGAAACAATGCACATTGTAGATGAATGGACAATGCATAGTATGGTCATGCCTCGCTTCCCCTCATCACTGCATAAAATTGGTTCATACAGTCCCTCTATATGCCTCAGGTGAGACTTCACTTTCTTCCACATGATGTCGAAAAGTTCAGTGTCTAAGGGTTGTGTTGGTTTATTATTATTGAACCTAGGGTTTTCCCACTGCACGCCAACAAATAGTAAGGATGGTGGTTTTTTCTTACATTTTCTAGCCTCTTATGGCTTTCCTTACATATTGATTAAGAAAAAAACTCACATGTCCAAACATATAGAAACATGAAAATAAATCATTATTTTCCATGTCCATGGTGGGCACAAGCATACACATTCTCCCAACACTTTACTCTAGCATCATCTAGGTGATTCTTGTAGGCTTGATCACACTTGTGTTGTATTCCAATTCTAAATATAGAGGGTGTTGTGTGTCCTAATTTCCCTTTGAGGCTAACAATACATTGTAGAGGGAGAGACATTATGATGAGCTACATTCATTAGCAGGGGAGATGAGATTATTTCTCTAAGAAGACTAAGGTGGATCACTATTCTAGCAACCAACAACTATAGATATTTGACCTATTTAGTGAGTTCCATGTGCTTCCATTTATGAGTCCCCATGAAATCATCTACCTCCTTCTCATATTATATAATTTCTAAAATATGCTTAGTTGTATTGACTGCACAAGTGTCCCTAGCATATTTTTCTTCTGGATATGTTAAAAAAATTCATCATTCCACTTGTTCCAATGGATGCTCTTGTTCATTATAAGTATTGCATTGCAGGGATGATTTTAAGGATGGAAATTTATTTTAAAATGTASAAACCTTGGTGAATCTTACTAATCCTTCATATGCCAACTATAAAATGTTTGGYGACATTTTTGTAAAATTATTTAAATTTATAAGGATTTTATATAGTTTGTATAAAATTTTGGYGATTTTTAAGGTAAAATAATTTTATCCTATAGAATTTGGGTGAATTAKTTTTAGAATAGCRAATCRTTTTTTGGRAAAAACCATGGAAAATTAGCCCATGAGCRAAATTTAGCCCCTAAAATCATCCTTGGCATTGCACAAGTCTATAGTCTCCTTTTCACAAMYTTATAGACYRTGCTTCATGATAAGTGACTTAACCCATTTTTCCAATATTTCTATGACCTTTTATCTTCTATAACCTWCAAACCTTGCCACCCTTAAGAAAAATATTTGTTGAACTATCCAATTTTATACCAAATTTATAATTGGTAAATTCAATTGTGTTTTATGAGATTTTGTGATGAAATATCCAAGTTGCATGTATGTTTGATGAACATATCTTAGTAGTAGGATTGATGATGAGACATGCATGTGATCTTTTTCTTATTATGGAATCATACATGAGGGATTAACTAAGTGCATCTATGACATAGAACGTTTGTTCATGGGATATTAAATAATACCCCTATTTTCATTATATATTGAAAAATATCCTCCAACATTATTTTGTTGAACCCCACTCCCATTAAATCTATCCAATTTAAAACCCCCCTATTTTTAGTGGATATCTAGGTATCATTTTTTTTCATGGAATTTTTAATACCTCTTTTTATTTTTACCCCTAGTACATTTTTTTCATGGAATTTTTAATATCTCTTTTTATTTCTACCCCTAGTACATAGATGGGAAAAAACTCTTATAATCTCACAAATCACAAAAATAACAAAAAATAAACAAAAAAGTGCATTGACATCCCAACATAGGGATATGCCCCTATAGTAAGATTGCCTTGGTTTCAAGGGCTTGGTGTTATACTACTTTCACCCCTCTCTTCAGTATAATATGTGGTCATGCATTCGCTAAGGAATGGATTTATGTATTTGGATATCTATCTATAAACCTAGAAAGATGAACAACCTCATGGTGTAACTCTTTGTGCCTCATATCTTTGATCTCACAAATATTTTAAGAAAATATCTACATATCTATCAAGTTGGTATTTCTAGTAATATTTAAGAAAATGATCTACTCCATAACACATTCAAATTTAAAGGCACTCTCATTAGATGAGATGCAAGAGATTGTGATCCCAAGGCTCAATTTGTCGTAGGGGAATTCTTACCATCCTTTAGGTAGAAACGAGCCTTTTCTTCCTTGTACTCTATCATTGCATTATGTATTTTCATATATTATGATTAAGGTCAAACGTAACATAAGGGGATTATTTGTATTTGAGGGATTAGACCCATCTTCCCAAACAAGAGGCTTGTTTGGTTGGATGAGATCAATAACATTGCGGTAATCATAATCCTCTCACCATGTAGTGAAAAACGGAAAGTATACACATCCCCATGAGGTTTTATGGAGGGATCATATATGTTGTTTGGTGAAATTGACTTTGTCAATGTTGTAAAAACCCGAAAAATCTCATTTTCCCAATTGAAAACATAAAAATAACCTTATACGATGAAAATTTGGGGTTTGCAAGAGAGCCCCTTCAACTAGTGAGCACCTCTTCCCTTAATATGGGTTCAAGGTATGGGATTTTATGAATGCATGGAACCAACCCAAAATAATGTAAACCATAAACAAATTAGAGATAAAACCCTACATACATAAATACATGTAAAAAGGAGGGTTAGGAAAATTGATACATATAGAGGTATGCAAGACAGGGGATCCGGTTCTCGACATTGTTTTCCATACAAAGGATTTGGATGATATCTAATGTTCCAGAGTCTATAATTAAGGGTTAGAAAGTACAGTGTCTAGGCATCTGAAAGTGAGTAAAGGATTAAAAAAGGGGAAGAGTCAACCTTCGGGAAAGGAAGCTAAGGTTGATTTCTAGGTTGTTGTTGTCTCGCTTCCAATTGTTCCTCGATGCTTATATCTCATTCAATAACAGCTTATGAACATTCAAGTTTTACCCAGGTGGTGGTTGTTTTAATTATGGTATCAAAAAGGTTCAAAGTGATACGGGTTTGGTCGGGCAAGCCGGGTTTAATATTAGGTTGTGTTGCAACGGGGACAGTCATAGAGGAACAGGAAAATTAAAGGAGAGTTCGAGGTTTTTGATGTTGTATCAATTTGATCGTATAAAAGAGAACTTTTGAATCCAATATTAAAGATAAAGTGCAAACCAAAGGCCTTTTCCCGTAACTAAGTTATCTTTTAAATAAATGGTGTGTGAAATGTGAGAAAAACATTAAGTTGTCTATAATGCAAGGCTCCTATCAAAGGAGAATCTCACCTTGTAAACAGAAGAAGAAAAAGATAAGAAGAAATCTGACGAAGCATAAAATATGAAGATCTAAAGAGTTCACAGGTCTTGTACCTACTAATAGTCGATACAGAGGAAAAGCTGTAAGCGATATAGACGACTAAAAATTGATCACCACAGTAGAGGTTTTACTAAATTGCAGTGAAACATTCATTAGACATATATATGTGAACTGAAATTGAATATGAAATCATAGAGGAAACAATCTCATAACACAATCTTGACGGAATCAGGAGTCTTCAGATTGCTTTGTATTAATTTTCAAAAGGAGAGAGTCTCTATTACAATCAACCAAAAAAGGTCCAGCCTCTTTTCTTTCTTCGAATTTCATATTTATACAAACTTCTACATGCTAGAATCTCAATCGTTATAGGAGTTTTTTCAGTTACAAAAAGGAGATTTATGCGTTTCAATTCTTTGTCTTTGTCCTCTTTCGATCGGATGGAGAACCTTCATTTCTTTAAACTTCAGGTTCTAAAAATAGAACATGCAGACACATGTCATTATTTGGTACCCAAAAACTGCCCCTTCGTCTGCTATGTGCAAGTGACGCACCTCTCCACCAACTGGGTTATCAACCTAGAAGGTTACACTTGGTTGTTTTCCTCGAAGGTGTAACAATACTTCGCTAACTGTGGCAACCTTCCTCCTACTTGTCGGTCTTCAGTGGTGATAGAACATAATAGTACACTTAGCTTTATTAGCCACTTATCCACTTGGACTATATCTGCCTGGGTTACCTATGTTATTTCAACATGCTCTCTTTCCTCATTCTTTTTGATGTTGAGCAGGTGCTTGACTATATCCACCTGTCCTAGTGTCTCAGTGTTGCTTTCACTATCAAGACCCAAAACAACTTTCATCTATCACCCCGAGATTTTCTTCACAAAAGTTGTTTACCTCTTTAGCTCGCTCTCTGCTCTCTGATATATTTCGTTCCCATGCCTTTAGTAATATGTTACCTCTGGTCTGCTCTGGGATGGAGAGCTTGGAACTACTGCCCATTTCCTTTTTTGTCATGGCTATAACATCCTCTTGGAAAATGACCCAAGATGCCCTAGCTTCTCTTTCTCTCAAGGAGATGTCTTCTAGCACTTGATCAATGATTTGGTAGAGGTTTTGAATGGTCTATACTTTAGCAAGTAAATCTTATTGAGCTTCCGACACTCTTTTTTGAATTTCTATGGCTTGGGATTGGAATATCCCGATATCTATCACCTGGCTTTCAGTGAAATTTAATTTGGCCTATAATTGCCCTATCAATTGCTCTTGTTGGCTTATCTGTGATTGGATGGTCTAGGTCGCCTGCTGTGTTTGTTCGAGATCCGATTTGAGCCGTTCAATTTCCTTTTGATCAATTTCTCTAGCTTGCTCTATGCCTGTGTCCACCTGGTCTCTGGCAGCTGCCTCTGTTGTAGCCAACTTAGCCTCCAAAGTTTTGATCAAGCGGTTTTTCCACTTCAACTGTTCTTTTAGGGACTCGACAGAATATTGGTTGGCTATAGAAAAATCCCCCAACGTCCCTGCTATCTGAGTTGCAAATTCCTCTTTTTTCATGGCTCTCCCATCAAAACGGATTTTAAATTTCTTGTCTATCGTGCCTGCCTCTTGATAAAGTTCTTGTTTCACAATGGCCTTTCTCTTCTTATCGAAGAAAAATTCGCACGGAGGCAAATCTTCCACAGTTATGTGCATTAGTTCTTTGCCGAAAATCCATCCTACGTCTAGAATCCCCTTTGTGGATTGTAGGGGAGTAACAGAACTGATGGGGCTTCTGATCTACTTGGATGATTTCCCCGTGGTAACAATCGAGGTTGGCTTGCTTGGAGGATTGGTGATCTCGGCTTCCTGTTTCGGGCCCCTGGTTTGCTTGTTCTTTTCCTGGTGTTTTTCTTGGTCAAGTATTGAATCTTTGGAGCCCTTGGCTTCCGTTTGTTGTACATATATAGTCAGTGGGTTCTTACCCTGTAAGACTGGGGGAAGGCAGCTCTGTCGGTGTTCCTGAAATTTGAAGAAATCAACCATCTCCTTGGGCGACAAGGTTTGAATCTGACTTAGGACCTCGGCATAGAATCTCTCCCCTCGGAATATGTCGTTATGAGGCAAATGCTCATGTTCATACCTTTTAAGGCCACAACTCGCCATGTGGTTACCCACGATCCTGTGTGGGTCGTGCTTCTTGAACTCAATGTGGACCAATTTAATATCCTCCAAAGTCGTTGCCTCAGCCTTTGCGTGTCCAAAATCTAATAAAGAATATGTATTCAAATGAATGGGGAAGGGTGACCATACCTTCTTCAAAAATCCTTTAAGCTCTTTTCTTATGCCACCAATCACAGTTTGCCTAGCGATTTCACAACAAACTAGCCTATCTGGTATAAATAATGGTAGAGCATAGGGGGGAACAGAGGTGCCGAAAACCATGATGTATGAAAATTCCACCTCTACGTACCAGTCGGCCATGTTTCTCAAGTTGGTAGTGATGCTATCTGAAATCCTGGGCGGTGGGTTGCCGAAGATGGAGACATGCATTGGTAACATTACCCAATTGAAAATTTCATATATGAATTATGTGGCCTTATCTTCCCAAAGTTTTGAGTGGTAGAAATGGATAGGCTTAGTCTCAAATGGAGTCCAGCTCCATCTCATTAGAGGGAAAGGCATCATGAAACAAACAACATCCATGATGTAGGTAGACATAAAAAATGTAGCGGCCTCCCCACTCACCCTTTACATCCGATATTCGGTAATCCGACTGGTTAAACTGTCTGACAACAATTTGGCCTAGTCGAAGGAACAACCTTCAGCGACTGTATGAATCAGAGGCACCCACGGGAGAAAAAAATGTGTGGTGTCCTCCTTCCCATACAACCTATAGGTCATCATTGCTATATATTTGAATTGCGGTTCCAAGGAAGAGATTGAATAAAATTCGTTACCATCTTCCCTGAACTTTGCGGGGTGCGAGACCCAATCCTTGATCAGATCAGATAAGTTTATGTCATATTACTCGCATTCTTTCCACTTAAAACCTTCCAGAAACTCGGCATTGTGTGAGAAGTTTGGTGTGGGTGACAATTGGTACATCACCTGCAAATGTTCTGGTCTGAAGGTCCCAATGGTCACCCTCTGCTCGTTGATAATAGTTCTGGTCGGGATATCCACATGATCTAGTGCCCATCGAATCATATCATAATAGGGAAGGATTCATGGCCTGGCCGTTATCTTATGCATCTCTGCTTGAACGACGATTTTGTATTTGGTGGCCAAATCATCCTTCTCATTATCGCTGGAATCATTTGAACAGTTCACCAATTTGGATTGAAGAACCTCGGAGACATATGACCAGGTTCTGACAGAATCAATACTTCGGGGTGAAGTATCGGAATCAATATCTGAACCTTGCCCTGAACTCTTAGCAATCGCCTTGGATGCTTTTAGTGGGGCCATGATAGAGGACTCTGACTTAGCTCTCCTGAAGTAAAAATGTGTATACACACAGAAATTAGCCTGATGAGAAAAGCTTCTTTGTGCAAGATATGAATGAAATTCGAAACAATGAGAGAAAGAACTCTATATCTCGACCATTTAAAACCCCAGCATCCTTATGAACATAACGGTCAAATCATTTTTAGAGAAAGATTTAGCAATAAAAACAATATCTTTACCTGTCACTTCACCTTATTTCAAATAAATGCCATAAATTTTGACGGGTCGTGACACAAGTTAGCGCAAAAAGCATTTAAATTTAACCCATAGATGGTGCGTGTTAATATTTGTATTAATTCATTGATTAATCTAGCTCAACTTCTTTAATTAGATTTTATTTAAACTTTAATCGCCCTTTTCGGTGTTTGCCGTATCGGGAGTTTTCAGTCCTATCCTTTGAGCCCCTAAAACATGAGATCGTGATGATGCAATCTAGTTAAGAAAAAACGTGATCCAGATTAAGTGTTTAATTAATTGGTGTTTAATTAATATCGTGATTTCGTGACTCGAGGCTACGAAGATATAGTTTCTTGGAAGTGTGAATGTCGAGTCGCGAAACCCAGACACTGTTTAACTACGGTTTAAAACGAATTACCCCTGACACTAACCTAGGTGACTTTTGAAACTATCTCACAACTTCTCCTATCAGAGTTATGAAAGTAAGATTTTTGGGGAGAGCAATCGCCAAGACGCGAAATCCCGACAACACATAACTAAGGTTAAAGGAACTTTACTCTCGGTGCTAACATGGGTAAGCTTTCAAGGTTGTTTCGTTCTTCGCGCATCGGGGCTTGGAAACCATGTGACTTGTAACTCCCGAAGCACGATATCTTGAGGTATATAAAAGTGAAAAATCTCATTTAACAGTTAAGAGGAAAAGGCTTAGGAGTACAACAGCCATCGCCACTTCGCATATCAGGACTACTGATATTTTCAGTGGGTAAAGTTCACAAAGTAAAAGACAACTTAAAGGCCAACCTTTGATTTTAATAATTACATTTAAACCAGTTAAGAAAGGCAGCTACAACATAGGCTCTAACTAGGGATCTTGTCTTCCTGTGAGATGGGAAGAATAGTAGACCACGTGCCTATATTGGGTAAATGGAGTCATTGGTTTTATTTCTGCGAAACTTGCTTAAGGAAAGGGGATACAGAGGGAAGAAGAGATTTCATCTTTTACTTCTGAAAAGCTTTTCAACACTCAAATGCATTTCAAACTCAGTTGCAGCCCCTTTCATGACTTTCTCCTTTTTGTTACTGAATTCAGGTCTGCCTTAAGACAATCAAAACAGTCCTAGGAAATCCAACAGATCTTGTGGCTTTTGTCTTGCATCAAACAAAGTAAATTACATGTTTTTAATCGGCAAACCCTGTCCGAACTTGGGATGCAAATCGGGTTTCGAGAAAGTTGAATACCAGAGTAGAGTGAGATTCACGTATGACAGCCTTACAGATATCTCGGATATTTCTTCACTGCCAGTGAACCTGTTCAGTACCCCGGTGAAGTTATCTGGCCCTTTTTACTGAATTTCCTTTCACCACTTCGAAATATATTTATGCATTTAAATGTTGAGATGAGCGCAATCATTTCTGAATTTCCTTTCATCATCTCTTTGTACTAGATGGGGGCAATCAAATATGAATTTCCTTTCACCATCTATCTTATAATTTACTTTTTAGAACATGAAGTAGGGGCAATCAGTTTGTATGAGGGATGATATTTGTGTAATATTTGTAGTGGAGGTCTGTCAACTTGCTTTGTTTACTCGGTACCAAACTTCCCTTAACCTTCAAAACACCTTAGCCCGCAAGGAAAATGGGAAAGATTACTTCCAAAGGCCTTCCTACGAGAAAGCCTCAATCCTTCAAAAACTGTTAAAAAACCTAGAAGAGTCAGGATCAACCTATGCATAACTTTGTTTAGTAAGAGACTGAGTGGTTGTGAAGACTGGCTTACTTTCTGAAATCTGCTTTACAACTTCCAAAGATAAAATGAAATCTAATCTACCTATGTATGGAACCCAAAAAGAAGCTTGGTTTTTTGAGAAGGTAAATCTGAAGATAGAAAAAGGGTGACGGAGAAAAATCTAGGATTCGAAACACATGGATTATGGACTAAAACCAGCTTTTGGGACCCTTTTCTGGAGACGCTTTACTCTCTCTGCTTATTTTAATTACCTCCTATCTTTGTCTAGGCAAAATTATTAGGACCCAGAGTAAGGAGTCATTCTTTTAATCACCAGTCAAGTGAAAACATTATATTTATGAGATCATTACAGTGCCTTGGAGACCTTCGTTTAAAAAATAAACTTCTCAGGAATTTGTACCTTTGCCTTACCGTTTTAAAATAACGGAAAACCTTTTCTATCACTTGTTTTCGGCGAATTTTTTCTCCGATATATGACTTTCTGTTTACTCCTTTCGCTCGTTTGGGCTACAAGCCAAAATCCTGCAAACACGAAGAGTATTAGGGCCTTTTTTTTTTCTTGAAAGAGCTTAATGCATTGAAAATTTCGCATCTCTACTTCTACAAAAATCACTGACCTAATTAATTAGTGGTGAAAGTAAACTTACCAAAGAGAAATTATGAAATAGAAAGAAAACACAAATCGGTATATACAATGGAAATTTTTTCGGAACCAATTATTGCATATAGTGTTTTAAATAATGCCCGTTGACAGGGGCGTTGAAGATTTTACCGTCCAGATTTTCTAATAGAAACAAATTTTTTCCTTCAGGAGCTGGGATTTTGAACGGTCTGTTAGAACCCTATGTAATAGGGAATCATTTTTTGACTAATATTTGTCTATCTCATGCCTATGTGTTCACTCATGACGCATGGCGAAGGCGGTGGAAAGCGCACGACAATGACCAAGCCTAAGACGAGTACCTGCGTGCAAGCGTCAAAGTGAGTTTTGGTGTATTGTCTAGAAAAAAGAATAGTGGATTGGTTCGAAGTGATAAAAGTTTAATGCTGGTGAGCAAAAACAGAGTTGGTTTGTTCGCAAAAATTTGGTGAATTTGGCAAAAAATGGAAAATGGCCCCTCGGCCTTTGCTTTTATGCAGAAGTTTTATGAATTAACTAACAAAAGTTTCACCAAAAAAGAATATATTGGCCTCGAGCCAACCTCCCAAAGCTCGAAACCAAGGTATAAGCACCGATCAATACACCTACAACAAACACAAACCAAAGTCAGCGCCAATACCAAACCCCAAAGCTCGAGCCCCGAGTTCACCTCATCGAAAGGCTATGTGACTGTTGATTAATATAATCACTCAAAGTTCAATCTACCACACGAATGTGGGATATTGCCCACAGAGAGCCAAAAGAAAATATATATATATATATACGCAGCCTTTAAAACCCTCGGCCAGGCGTTTAAATTAGTTTCAAGGTGTCGTTGGCAGGGAGCCACACGTATGCACAAACAACCTCCAAGCACTCAACGTCGAGGATAGGCACCGTTTCTTACAGCATCAACAATACCACAAAGACAGAACAAGATCATTGAAATGAAAACATGATTTTGCTTGTTAAATGGGAGCCCTCTCTTGGGAGTTTTGTGTATTTCATTAACTTGTGCATTAACGAGTTTCTTGCAGGTGATATCTTGGAGGGGAAAACGAGAAGAAACTCATGATGTTGCTCGTGTACTGTCAAGTTATAATGACCTCACTATGGCCTGTGTTTTTTCTCATAGGGATATCCTTGATTTAGCGAAGTATGGCAACGTACCTGTTATCAATGGCTTGTCTGACTATAACCATCCTTGTCAAATCATGGTTGATGCCCTTATTATTATTGAACATCTTGGTGGACTGGAAGGGGTTAAGGTTGTTTAGGTTGGAGATGGAAATAACATTGTACACTCTTGTCTTTTACTGGCTACTGTGGTTCCATTTCACTTTGTTTGTGCTTGCCCCAAGGGATTTGAGCCTGATCATGCAACTGTGGATAAAGCAATGGAAACTAGAGGCATCAAACCTGAGTATATTGCTGGATCTCTGATACTATATGTAAAGCGGTATCTCCCTAGAAATAATAAACGTCAAGGAAATCCAGAAAATAGCAGTCGGTTTCTCAGTCTTTCTTTGGATTCTGCACCATCTAAAGATGATCAAAGACTTCTTTTTGAAGCTTTTGAGAGTCTTTTGCCCATGCTAAAAGGTGTGGCATCCACCAGAAACATGAGGCAGACCAGGTTAATCAGAAATGTCTGGATTCCGAAGCTTCACAAGCTTGACCTCTAGATCAAAAAACATTATTGTGGCATGAGGATTGACTGGATTTGTTGCAGCTATATACATTTACATGATGCGAGCAGTTGGAAGCACTGATGAATTGCAAACTGCAATTGAAACTTTTGAGAAGCAGAAGAGCCAGGAGTCTCTGCCTACAATGGCAGAATCGACCAGAACCGGAACATGAACTGTTGAAAAATTTGAGATGGTGCTAGTGCATAGGAATGGTTTTTAAGTGAGATTGAAATGCCCAGAAAGATTTATTATACCCAAAACACAATATGTAAAATATTAAATAGTTGTGATTACTTAGTTTCAATTTCATTTGAAGGCCAGTTGGATTGAGGCTGATTTTGAGTAAATAAATATCTTTTCTTCGTGTGTGAATGAAGTGAAGCATCTCTTCCTCAGATAATTTCATAGGGATGTTATGTTTTGAATGCGAGTCCTGATTGCAAAAGAAATCTCGAAAGGTGCAGGTTCTTTATTATCCTTTACATGGAATGGCAAGTGCTGGAGATGTTGACAATGGGGAATTTCTAGAGGAGGGTCAAGTGTGCCGTCCCAGTTTGATCTAGTTGAACAGTGAAGAGTGCAGTTGGGGTTCGATAGTGTCAAACAGGGAACCTGACCAGTTCAGACTGATGCCCTCCTATGTAGGTAACCATACACAGGTGGCAGAGCAGTTAAGCACAGGTGGCATAGCAGTTACACACAGGTGGCAGAGCATCATTGTTTACAGGCATCGACCTTACAACTAGCAGCAGCTCTTAAACAACCTCCAACATTTAACTAATTCTGCATCTATCTGTTCTAATGCCATTGGAGTGAATTTGCCAGCAAACCAAAACTGACTCCAGATGTCAAAGAAGCATATGCCAAATCTAGTCTCCAGTAAATTGGCTATTCGATTTGTTTGAGGTAGCAATTGACAGGTGTTTATAATGTAACTGCTTTTCTATTTTTAGAAAGAAGAAGTTAGAGCCCGAATCTTTGAAGGCTAGGGGGGTTTTTTATTATAAATACACATGTAAAAGATGAAGTGAGGGTTCGACTGGGCTGTAATGGGAGAGGCTCGACCTGTGTGAGAGATCCAGAGCTGAGATTTTTATTTTCTTTACTGAGTGATGCCTGTGTTTTAGCCAGAGAATGTCTCTGTATTTTTTAATGAATGATCAGTGATGAACTAAGTTCTTTTACAGGATTCTTGTGTAGTGATATTGGTGGAGTTTTCTCTTTGTTAAATGATTTCACTGTCATCTTTTTCCTTTTTCATTTCTTATTATCAGGAGGAGAGTAGGAGGTATTATTAGATACTCTACCCTTCAGCTTCTGATAATCTTTATATTCATCTTCTAAAAGGCTAGCTTAGGGATTCTTAAGTGCTCCTTTGCCTGTCTTTTTCCTCACCTATTTCCTTTCTCAAACCAACGCCATCAACACTTAATTCGATCCAGTATTGCTTCTACCTTGCCTTGTGAAAGAGTTGTGTCCATATCTGAGAATTTAATCACCTTGTTTAAAACGCAAACCCCATTTGCCCAATGGCTCTCCTTGCTGTCCCAAACTGACCATCTCAAAATAAAAAACTTTATATTTTCCTTGCTTTTATAACTAGACTAAAACCCATCCCTAAAAAACAAAGCTAAATCTAAAAGAGAGATCCCTCTCTGAGTCTTGGAGGGCTAGATCAAAGACTCAAAGCGGTTCGAGGTTACCTCTGTGTTTGCCTTAGCAGCCTTAGGCAAATTACAGAGTGCTAACACGGTCTGTACCAGATATGATCGAATTTACTGTGTTTTGCCAAGTCTTCCTTCCTAGCATCCCATTTCAAGACCAAATTGTTGGGGAGAAACTCTTTGTCTTTTGCCTTACGGACGAATAACGTTTTCATGTCGTCTTTGTATTTCTGCAACCTTTCGTCCGCTTCGACCCGATGCTGTTGTACTTCAATTAGCTGGTTTATCCTTCTTGTGACATGATTTGGTTATTCTTTCTCATCTTGCCAAATTTTCATTATGGGAAGCGCTAGATTTATAGGTAATACCATGTCGGTCCCATACACCATTTGGAAAGGAGAAGTGCCGATAGATTTTTTCGTGCCTATTCGATTCGCCCATAAAGCATATTTCAAATGCACATGCCAAGATTTTTTGTTCTCATTCAACACTTTCTTAATTACATTGATCAGACTCTTGTTTGAAGACTCGGCTAGTCCATTTCCTTGGGGGTAATATGTTGTGGAATGACTGAGCACGATATTGTTTTTTTGGCAAAAACTGATCATAGCCATAGATTTAAAAGCCTGGGAATTATCTATGACTATCTTTCGAGGGCGACCGAATCTAGACAAAATGTTCTCTTCTAGGAAATCTATTAACACTGAATCTGTTGCCCTTCTGGTTGGAATATTCTCCACTCATTTAGTGAAGTAATCTGTGGCAGTTAGGATCCATTTGTGTTGAGCGCTAGAATGGGGGTTAATTTCGCCTATAAAATCTAGTCCCCATTGCTGAAAAGGTGCTTCTGTTTTGACCGGAACCAACGGTAGCGCTGGGAGTTTATGCTTGCCAGTGAACAATTGGCAAGGGTTATAGGCTTTGACTTTGGCATTGACATCTGAGAAAAGTTTTGGCCAATAATACCCTACCCTCTGGATCTTATAAGTTGTTTCCCTCCAAGTGTGATGTCCCCCACACACTCCTTCGTGAAATTCACTTATGACCCTCTCTGTCTATGATTCGACTAAACAAACCAACAAGAAACCCAATGGGTCCTTCCAATACAATTGACTTTTGGATATATAGTACTTGACTGCATGCAATTTTAGCATTCTAGCTTTGGATGGGGATAAGTCACTCGGGCATTTCAAGGTCAGTAGGTATGACACTATGTTTTTGTACCAATCTAATGAGGCAAACTTCTCTTCAATTCTGATTGCACTTGTTTTCTCATTGATCTCGTTCATGTCCATACCCTCTTCACATTCCTATAGGCCATTTATTCCGAGGGCTCTGAAATTTGATTCAGCTAAGAGTTTAGCCAAACCTTGTTCCTTCACTAGTCTCGTTGGTTTTATCTCTAGGTTGAATTATTGAATTTTGGCCAGCCATCGTCCCCTTTTGCCATCACTGTCGGACTGAACCAAAATGTATTTTACAGAGCTAGTGGGTATGTACGCGATTACCTTGGAATGCAACACGTAGGTTCTGAAAGCCTTTAATGCCTTCACCATAGCATATGCTTGTTTTTCCATTATATCGTATCTGAGTTCAGCATCTCTGAGACTTTTGCTAAAAAAGGCTATCGATTGCTCGAAACCTTCTTCATTTTTCTAGAGGAGTACCGCGGCAAGTGTGTGTTCGGAGGCGAATGAGAAAATAAGAAAATCCTTTAGATAATCACGGTTTGCCAGTACAGGTGCCTCACTTATAACCTTCTTGATGTGTGCAAATGATGCTTTGGCTTCTACTATCCATTTCACTTTGTTGTTCTTCTTCAACATATATGTGATCAATTTCACAATTTCAGCAAAGTTTGGGATAAATCTCCTCAAAAAATTTAATTTTCCTAAGAATGACTGAATCTCTTTTGCATTCCTAGGGATATTTATTGTGTCTATAGCTTCAACCCTCTTAGAATCAATTTTAATTCTGTCTTGAGACACAATATGGCCGAAGAGTTTACCTTCTTGCATGGAAAAGTGAGACTTTTTGGGGTTTAAAGATAGACCAAACCTGTGGCATTTCTCAAATGTCTGCTTGAGATGTATCAGATGATCTTCATCAGATTTAGAAAAAACAGTTAGATCATCAAGATAAATAACCACAAATTTGTCCCTTTCGCCGAAGAAAGCGATATCCATAGCACGTTGGAAAGTAGCACCTACATTCATTAAACCAAAAGGCATCTTTTCATACATAAAAGTACCCCAAGGGGTGGTGAAGGCTATTTTTTCTTTATCGTTTTCATTTACAACATTTTGATTGTACCCGGAGAACCCGTCGATCATCGACATCCTATTTTCCCCAACTACCATTTCTAAAACGTGATCCATTTTGGGTAGAGGGTAGTTTTCTTTGAGGGAGGACTTATTTAGATTTCTAAAATCAACACACAGTCTAATCTCCCCACTCTTCTTTCTGACCAGAACCAGGTTTGCTACCCAATCGGAGTATCTCAGTGGTACGATTATTTTTGCATCCAAGAGATTTTGAACTTCTCTTTCGACCATGGGCAATAAAATAGGGTTGATTTGTCTAAGTTTTTTTCTAAAGGGTTTGACATAAGGCTTCAGGGGTATCTTGTGTTCGATCACAGTGGTGTCATAGGTTCTCAATTCTTCGTAAGACCAAGCGAAAACGTATTTATACCACCGGAGTAAGTCTTTATACTTTCTTTTTACCTCAGGAGGAAGATACTTTGATATTTTTACCATCATAGGCTCCTCTTTGGTCCCTATGTCGCAGTATTCAACCTCTTCTAGTTGGGGTTGCAGAGTGGATTTTAAGGGCATATCATTCTGATCAAACAGTCTCTCCAGGGGGATTAGTCCCTTCAGAATTTGATTGTTCTTTAAAACCAACATGCGATGGTTATAATTTTTTTTCTCAGAACTCCTGAGGCTCCTCTCCCTTTCTCATAATCCAAGTATGATCATTTTGGTCCTCCTGGTCAATGTGGGTTTCGGAGAAATCACCCACCATATCCAGGAACTTTATGATCTATTCGTCATCCTCGAAAACCTGCCAGTGTTTTATGTTGTTTGGTATGGGTGGTCTGTGCCTTACCTTTATGTGGTACTTTAACTTGAAAGCGGTGGGAGGTACGAAATTTGAAGCTGCTTTGGCTAGTGAATCAGCTTGCTGGTCTTCGGCCCGTCAGATGAAATGAACCTTTACCGATGAAAAGAAATTTTCCATAAGATCCCAGACGCAATTTCTGTAAAATCTCAATCTTGGGTGTTTGTCCTGGTATTGCCGATTTATCTGCTTCACTATTAACTATGCATCTCCTTAAACTTCCAGGTTCTTTATGTTCAACTTTCTGGCAGCTTCCAACCCTAAGACTAAGGCTTCATACTCACATACATTATTGGTGTAGTCTATATCCCACTGAAGCCTGTAAGAGAAAGGGATAACAAATTCGTTTTCAGGTGCCACAAAAAGTACTCCTGCACCTGCTCCTTCACATGACAGGGCACTGTCAAAAAACATTTTCCAAATCCCAGTTCTCTTCATATTTTCGTATACCTTTCCTGATTCATTATTATCTAAGTAATTCTCTTCTGCACAACTATTTACATCATCATCAAAAGACATAATGCAATTTCCTAGATCTTGATCGGTAATATAAAAAGGATAAATGTTAGGATTTTGAGGGTCGCTCACTGTGTAGGCTAGCCTTGTTTCCCTGTATAGCCGAGTAAGTTGTCCACCAAACACAAGAATCATGGCGTAGGTCATGTTTAGTTGAATATACCCACCAAGTTTGGCTCCCCACGACCTAGATATCAGTAAGCCATACTTAGGGGGTATATCAAAAATAACTACATCCATCAGGACGCTTTTCACTGGGACCTGTGCATGAGTGACTAATAAATATTTTATCATACCCATGCACTTAACTCTTCTTGAATCGACAGAGTAGAGATCTCCATAATTCCTGGTGATCTCGAGGCCTAGTCTATCCATAATAGTTTTGGGTATCACATTATGTGAGGCCCCAGAGTCTAGCATGCAGTTATGCAACAGTCGATCATGCACATTCAAGGTGATATAGGAGGGAGGGACGGTGTCTCTGGCACCCTTGAAATGTGGACCAAAAGTGATACTAGGCTTATCATCTTCCAAGTTTATCACGTCAGAGTGAATTTCTAGATCCGAAAAACCTATCACGTTGGTCATCTGCTTTCGATATACAGGATTCTTTGTTAATTCCACCAGAGGGATTGGTATTTTTATCTTATTTATCTCATTTTCAAGGCTGAACCCTCCACTACCTTTGTCTATTTCTTTGGTTGAAACCCTGGACTCCTTATTTTCTAATTTATTTGTTTGTGTTGATTTATCACCCATGAGTTTATCTACCAGTGTATGTGTTTCAACTGTTTTGGTTTCCTTTGTTTAGGTCTCAACCTCCTTTACTTTGGGATCTAGCGAGTCTGCCCCTTTCATTTTTCTATTAGATGACTTGATCTCTTTTGGGGTGATCTTGTATACTTCACCTCTAGGGAGATTTTTCTTGGGTTGAGGAGTCAACGCAAGTTTGTTTTTAGACCTCAGGTTATACCTAGGTTGGACCTCATCCATTACAGAATCGGTCATTTCTTGACATACAATGAAATCAATGTTGTTTATGTCATCATATTTATTTGACGCTTGTTGTGTGTTTAAGGACTTCTCATAATATTCTTTGGTTAAATAAGGCTGAGTGCAGTCATCACCCAAATTTGTCACATCTTCTTCCAGACCCTCGAAATCTTGCAAGTCATTTCCTCCTATAAAATTTTCATTTTTTAAAGGGGTTTGAATTTTCTGGTCTTCATTTTTAATCTGCCTTTGTTGATTTTGAGGATTGGGGTTTCTTCTGAATTCTCTCTTAATGAAAGGATTGGCCTTGGATTGATCTAGCTCTATTCTAGAAATCTTGTTCGATAACAACTTAATTATCCTAGCCATATCATCCATTTTGTCGTCTGTGGATCTATTGGACCCTGAGGGTCCCACTTGTTCCCTAAAACGTTTGTTTTCTCGGTTTCCCGTTTCTACCTTGGTTTTCAACTTGCTAGAAGCCATCATATTAGATTTGATTTCTATGGCATCATCTTGCATTCAGGTTAGGGTAGCCCCTCTCCTTCCCCTCAAAAGAAGTGTGAAATCAGGTTTGAAAGCTCCCGCAAAGGTCACTTTTGTTGCAGGTTGGGATGGTTTAACTTCGACTAGGATCTTATTATATAACTTGTTAAACCTTTGAATGAATTCCATAACAGTTTCCAAATTATTTTTCTTTAAAGACCGGAACTCGGTCAAATAATATAAATGGTCTTTCCTTTCACCCCATTGTCTAAGAAAAGAGTCTTCTAAGGCATCATAGGATAATATCGAACCTGTGGGTAGATTTCGAACCCAGGTTCGTACCTATCCTTCAAAAGTCTGAATGAACAATCTCGAATATATGTCTTCATGTTTGAGACCTAGGATATCTGCGAACTGGTCAAAGAAATTTATATGTTCAACCGCGTTCAAGTCCCCTTCCCCTGTAAATTTGGGTAAGTTTTTTATGTTGTTTTTAGGAAGGTCATGAAGAGGGACGGGTAGGACCAAAGGCACATATCTCGCAGCTACTTTAGCGAAAAATCTGGGAGGCGAGGGAGGCCCTTGGCCTCCCACTTCTCCTCCTAGAGCCACTCCACCTCCCCCTCCTAAAACCCCTCCACCTCCTCCTCTAGCGACCGCCATCGGTACTACCAGATAGGAAAAAGTTGTGTTATATAGAGGGTTTTGGAAGACTAAAAGAAAATTTCTAGCTTTTTCGAGAGACGAGAAAACCAAAGAAGGGTGAAAAGAAATGCGAGGACTTGGCTCCTTGGATTTGCAAGAGATGTAATCAGGGGAACCCGCGGGTGTGGAATCTGAGTATATGGTATACTCTTCGAGACTTGGTGAGGTCGTTAAATCTAACTAAAGAGTCGGCGGGATATCGATCTCTGATAAATTCACTATGGGGTTTTTACCTTTGTGTACGCCAAAGGTTGTCGGGTTGATTTCTCTTTTAACCTCAGAGATATTTAAAGTTGGGTTGATGGTTTCAGGGAGGGAATTGTGTGAAGTTTAAGGTTCAAAGGAACTCTTGGTATTGGGTTGTGGGTACTTAAGCTGGTAGACTGCAGTGGTTGGCTTAAGGGAACCTCTAGTTTTCAATATTTTTTCGGGATCGAAAACGAGTGTGGTCTGTTTACCCTCCAGGTTTTGTCCGGTGTTCCTTCGACTGGATGCCAGCTTATTTAAATGTGGATTCGCCAAGTGAAAGATAATAAAATCCTTTAGAAGGTGTTCACTCTTTGTTCACTATCAAAGGGCGAAACTTGCAAAAATGTTGTTCTTCCTAGGGAAAAGGTTTTGTAACTTCGTCCCCGACAACCGTGCCAGAAAGATCTTTTTCTAGAGTTTCCACTTAAGGCTTAGAAAGTACAGTGTCTAAGCATATGAAAGTGAGTAAAGGATAAAAAAAGGGGAAGAATCAACTTTCGGGAAAGGAAGCTAAGGCTGATTTCCAGGTTGTCGCTATCTCGCTTCCAATTGTTCCTAGATGCTTATATCTCATTCAATCGCAGCCCATGAACATTCAAGTTCTACCCAGGTGGTGGTTTTTTTAAGTATGGTATCGAAAAGGTTCAAGGTGATACAAGTTTGGTCCGACAAGCCGGGTTCAATATTAGGTTGTCTTGCAACAGGGGCAGTCATAGAGGAACAGGAAAATTAAAGGAGAGTTCAAGGTTTTTGATGTTATATCAATTTGATCGTATAAAAGAGAACTTTTGAATCCAATATTAAAGATAAAGTGAAAACCAAAGGCCTTTTCTTGTAACTAAGTTATATTTAAAATAAATGGTGTGTGAAATGTGAGAAAAACATTAAGTTGTCTATAATGTGAGGCTCCTATCAAGGGAGAATCTCACCCTGTAAACGAAAGAATAAAAAGATAAGAAGAAATCTGACGAAGCATAAAATATGAAGATATAAAGAGTTCACAGATCTTGTACCTGCTAATAGCGGATACAGAGGAAAAGATGTAAATGATATAGACGACTAAAAATTGATCACCACAGTAGAGGTTTTACTAAATTGCAGTGAAACATTCATCAGACATATATATGCAAACTGAAATTGAATATGAAATCACAGAGGAAACAAACTCATAACACAGTCTTGACGGAATCAGGAGTCTTTGGATTTCTTTGTATTAATTTTCAAAAGGAGAGAGTCTCTATTACAATCGACCAAAAAAGGTCCAGCCTCTTTTCTTTCTTCTAATTTCATATTTATACAAACTTCTACATGCTAGAATCTCAATCGTTCCAGGAGTTTTTTCGGTTACAAAAAGGAGATTCATGCATTTCAATTCTTTGTCTTTGTCCTCTTTCAAGCAATTGGAGCACCTTCATTTCTTTAAACTTCAGGTTTTAAAAATAGAAAAGGAAGACACATGTCATTATTTGGTACCTGAAAATTGCCCCTTCACCTGTTGTGTGCAAGTGACGCACCTCTCCACCAACTGGGTCATTAGCCTGGAAGGTTCTTCTTGGTTGTTTGCCTCGAAGGTGTAACAATCCTTCGCTAACTGTGGCAACCTTCCTCCTACTTGTCAGTCTTCAGTAGTGATAGAACATAACAATACACTTGTCTTTATTAGCCACTTATCCACTTGGACTATATCTGCCTGGGTTACCTGTGTTATTTCAGCCTGCTATCTTTCCTCATTCTCCTTTATGTTGAGTAGGTGCTTGGCTATATCCACCTAGCCCAGTGTCCTGGTGCTGCTTTCACTATCAAGACCTAACAAACTTTCATCTATAATCCCGAGAGTTTCTTCACAAAAGTTTCTTACCTATTTAGCTCGCTCTCTGCTCTCTGATATATTTTGTTCCCATGCCTTCATTAAGATATTACCTCTGGTCTGCTCTGGAATGGAGAGCTTGGAACTACTGCCCATTTCCTTTTTCGTCATGGCTATAACAACCTCTTGGAAAATGGCCCAAGCCGCCCCATCTTCTCTTTCTCTCAAGGAGATGTCTTCCAGCACTTGATCAATGATTTGGCAGAGGTTTTGAATGGTCTCCACTTTAGCAAGTAAATCTAGCTGAGCTGCCAACACTCTTTTTCAAATTTCTATGGCTTGGGATTAGAATATCCCGTTATCTATCACCTGGATTTTGACGAAATTTAATTTGGCCTGTAATTTCCCTATCAATTCCTCTTGCTGGGTTATCTATGATTGGTTGGTCTGGGCCACCTGCTGTGTTTGTTCGAGATTAGATTTGAGTCCTTCGATTTCCTTTTGATCAGCTGCTCTAGCTTTCTCTATACCTGTTTTCACCTGATCTTTGGCAGCTGCCTCTGCTGTAGCTAGCTTAGACTTCAAAGTTTTGATCAACAGTTTTTCTGCTTCAACTATTCTTTTAGGGAATCGACTGAATATTGGTTGGTTGTAGAAAAAGCCCCCAACGGCCCTGCTATATGAGTTGCAAATTCCTCTTTTTTCATGGCTCTCCCATCAGCAAGGGTTTTAAATTTCTTGGCTACAGTGCCTACCTCTTGATAAAGTTATTGTTTCACAATGGCCTTTCTCTTCTTATCGAAGAAAAATTCATTCGGAGGAAACTCTTCCACAGTTATGGGTGTTAGTTCTTCGCCGAAAATCCATCCTGAATCCGGCTTCCTTTTTGTGGACTATAGGGGAGTAACAGAAACATTGGGGCTGTCGATCTGCTTGGATGATTTCCCCGGGGTAACAACCAAGGTTGGCTTGCTTGGAGGGTTGGGGATCTCGGCTTCCTGTTTCGGGCCCCTGGTTTTCTTTTTCTTTTCTTGTTGTTCCTCTTGGTCAGGTCTTGAATCTTTGGATCCCTTGGATTTCATTTGCTATACATATGCAGTCAGCGGGTTCTTACCCTATAAGACTGGGGGAAGGAAGCTCCGCCGGTGTTCCTGAAATTTGAAGAAATCAACCATCTCCTTAGGCGACAGGGTTTGAATCTGACTTAGGACTTCGGCATAGGATCTCGCCCTTGGAATATGTCGTCATGAGGCGAATGCTCATGTTCATACCTTTTAAGGCCACAACTCGCCATGTGATTACCCACGACCCTATGTGGGTCATGCTTCTTGAACTCAATGTGGACCAATTTAATATCCTCCAAATCCACTGCCTTGGATTTTGCATGTCTGAAATATAATAAAGAATATGTATTGAAATGAATGGGGAAGGGTGTCCATACCTTCTTCGAAAATCCTTTAAGCTCTTTTCTTATGCCACCAATCACAGTTTGCCTAGCGATTTCATGACAAACCAGCCTATCCGGTATGAATAATGGTAGAGCATAGGGGGGAACAGAGGTGCCGAAAACCATGATGTACAAAAATTACACCTCTACCTACCAATCAGCCACGTTGCTCAAGTTGGTAGCGATGTTATCTGAAATCCTGGGCAGTGGGTTGCCGAAGATGGAGACATGCATTGGTACCATTATCTAATTGAAATTTTTGTATATGAATTATGTGGCCTTATCTTCCCAAAATTTTGAGTGGTAGACATGGATAGGCTCAGCCTCAGATGGATTCCAACTCCAACTCATTAGAGGGGAAGGTGTCATGAAACAAACAACATCCATTATGTAGGCGGACATAAAAAATGTAGCGACTTTCTCACTCACCCTCTGC
Source organism: Picea glauca (assembly GCA_000966675.3). Taxonomy (NCBI): domain Eukaryota; kingdom Viridiplantae; phylum Streptophyta; class Pinopsida; order Pinales; family Pinaceae; genus Picea; species Picea glauca. The sequence continues at coordinate 33,507 of JZKD02S1819878.1, forward strand.
ATCCGATATTCGGTAATCTGGCTGGTTAAACTGTCTGACAACAATTTGGTCCAGTCGAAGGAACAACCTTCAGCGACTGTATGAATCAAAGGCACTCACGGGAGAAAAAAATGTGTGGTGTCCTCCTTCCCATACAACCTATAGGTCATCATTGCTATAAATTTGAATTGTGGTTCCAAGGAAGAGATTGAATAAACTCTGTTGTCGTCTACCCTAAACTTTGCAGGGTGTGAGACCCAATCCTTGATCAGATCAGACAAGTTTTTACCGTATTTCTCACATTCTTTCTGCTTAAAACCTTCCAGAAACTCGACATTGTGTGAGAAGTTTGGTGTGGGTGACAATTGGTACATCGCCTGCAAATGTTCTGGTCTGAAGGTCCCAATGGTCTCCCTTTTCTCACTGATAATAGTTATGGTCGGGATATCCACATGATCTAGTGTCCATCAGATCATATCATAATAGGGAGGGAGTCGTGGCCTGGCCGCTATCTTATGCATCTTTGCTTGAACAATGATTTTGTATTTGGTGGTCAAATCGTCCTTCTCATTATCGCTTGAATCATTTGAACAGTTCACCAATTCGGACTGAAGAACCTCGGAGACGTATGACCAGGTTCTGACAGAATCAATACTTTGGGGTGAAGTATCGAAAATAGTATCTAAGCCTTTCCCTTAACTCTCAGCAATCGCCTTTGATGCTTTTCGTGGGGCCATGATAGAGGACTATGACTTAGCTCTCCTGAAGTAAAAATGTGTATACATACAAAAATTAGCCTGATGAGAAAAGCTTCTTTGCGCAAGATAGGAATGAAATTCGAAACAATGAGAGAAAGAAATCTATATCTCGACCATTTAAAGCCTTGACATCCTTATGAACAGAACGGTCAAATCATTTTTAGAGAAATATTTAGCAATAAAAACAATATCTTTACATGTCACTTCACCTTATTTCAAATAAATGCTATAAATTTTGACGGGTCGTGACACAAGTTAGCGCAAAAAACATTTAAATTTAACCTGTAGACGGTGCATGTTAATATTTGTATTAATTCACTGCTTAATATGGCTTATCTTCTTTAATTAGGTTTTCTTTAAAATTTAATCGCCCTATTCGGCGTTCGCCTTATCGCGATATTTCACTCCTATCCTTTGAGCCCCTAAAACATGAGATCGCGATGACACGATCTAGTTATGCAAAAATGTGATCCAGATTAAGTGTTTAATTAATCAGTGTTTAATTAATATCATGATTTCGCGACTCGGGGCTACGAAGGTATAGTTTCTTGGAAGAGTGAATGTTGAGTTGCAAAACCCCGACATTGTTTAACTACGGTTTAAAACGAATTACCCCTGACACTAACCCGGGTGACTTTTGAAACTATCTCGCAACTTTGCCTATCAGAGTTATGACGGTAAGATTTTTGGGGAGAGCGATCGTCGAGACACAAAATCCCGACAGCACTTAACTAAGGTTAAAGTAAATTTACTCTCAGCACTAACCTGGGTAAGCTTTCGAGGTTGTTTCGCGACTTCATGCATCAATTTTTGGAAACCATGTGACTTGTAACTCCCGAAGCGCGATATCCCGAGGTATATAAAACTGAAAAATCTCGTTTAACGGTTAAAAGGAAAAGTCTTAGGAGTACAACGGCCATCACCACTTCGCATATCAGGACTACTGAGATTTTCAATGGGTAAAGGTCACGAAGTAAAAGACAACTTAAAGGCCAACCTTTGATTTTAAGAATTACATTTAAACCAGTTAAGAAAGGTGGCTCCAACGATATCAATAAGGGGAAAAGGTACTGTTATCACCCCATAATTTATGGGAATCAGCTGATGACTTGGATATTATCTGTATCTAGTGATTTAGTTGACAAATGATATTGCATTCTTCAAATAATTTGTGAAAAAGAAAGAAAAAGAAAGAAAAAAGAAAGAAAAAGAAAAGAAAAAAGAAAAGGAAAAAACAAAAGAAAAAAGAAAAGGAAAAAACAAAAGAAAAAACAAAAGAGGGCAAAAAGATTTGAAATAAAAAGCCCCATTGCAATAACAAGTGACTTGGTCATACCTTTCAAGCATGACCAAGTTCTTTTAAATTTCCACTGTTGATAGGTTAGTGAATACATCTGATCAGACCATCTAATCCTAATCAGATATCCCCTAGGTTAGAATTAGTGAATACATCTGATCAAACCATCTAATCTTGATCAGATAGCCCCTAGGTTAGAACTTGTGAATGCATCTGATCAGACCATCTAATCCTGATCAGATAGCCCCTAGGGAAAATGATACCTTAACCCAGCAGTTTGACTTGGGCTTTGCCTTGTGAAATAGGTTAGAGTATAGACTAATTGCTCGGCCAACCTTGCACAACTAAAACCCTCCCGAAGAGAGTGCTACCTCAAGTTTTTCCTTGCCGTAGGATAGTTGAAACAAGCTCCCATTGGGGTTGTGTATGAGAAAATCCAAGAAAATCCTACAAGAATCTCTTATCCTAAGTTGGCATACATTTTTTTTGCCGCTCCCGACCTAGGCTTCCTTCATCTCTCAATGGCTCAGATCACGGCTCATGGATCGACGGTTCATGGAGCATTCCGGACCCCCCTTAGTATTCTACTTTTAACCCAAGGGGGGGGTCCAGAATTGATGGTAATACATATGCAAATCTGGACGGTCTGGAACAAAGCGCGTAAATGTATGACTCACATTTGATTCCGGAACCCCCCCTCCTTTCTGCCTTTAATGGAGGGGGGGGGGGTCCATAATTGGTTATAACACAG
>JZKD02S1819878.1:36400-52178 GCA_000966675.3 Picea glauca
TCCAGAATTGATATTAAAGGAGGGCGCACATCTGGACGGTCATCAGACAAGCGCGCTGATCAACGGTTCGTGGATGATTCCGGACCCCCCCAGGTGTTCTTCTTTTAACCAAAGGGGGGGGGTCTGGAACGAATATTCCTTCCGGCGGGCCCCTGTGCTACAAATAGTGCATTCCTATTCGTCCAGAGGTCACTTCACCCACCTGCTACCTGACATCCCGTCACCCCTGGACGTCACCCTCCACTAGGCCCACCCGACCCACTTGCTACTGGGGTCGGGTCACTTCTCATAACCTCCATCATTCCAGTTGTCAGTCCCATAACTCACTTCACTCATGAGCATCCCCCTTTGGCGACTTTCACCCCCAATCACCAGCCTCCACATCAGTCGTCCGTATACTCTGGTCACCGTCACCTGCCATATCACCCCAAGTGGCCCGTTGTCCATTAATAACGGGATAATATGTCCGTTGTCATGCTGACCGTTTTCCCGCGTCCGACCGACCCAGTTTTAAATAAAAACACCATTGTGCCCATTTGAATTCTTTATTCATCCCTTACACCAGAACCATCCATCGCACCAGAGAATGCGTTTACCTTTTTCCCCATTGCTTCCCCGTCGTTTTCTTCCAACTCCAGTAGACCCCACTAACGTTGTTTGTTACAGGTATAGTCGCTGAGATGGTGTCTAAAACAAAGCAAACAGAAGAGGAAGAGAATCTATTCGTTCCTCCTCCAGTGGACCTGGATAAAGTTCCCCTGGTTGACAAGGACCGGTTGATAGTTGACACTATATGTAGTTTCAACTTCGCAAATTTGCAGTCATGGCTTCGAGAAGTCTTCCTAGACCAGAGTGACTAGATTGGGCTCTGGGAGTCCAATTTTCCCTTATATCTTTTCCCCCAAATCCATAATTTCCCCGAGTTTGTCCTCTGCTGCCAGGTTCACTACTTACCCGACCAAAAAGCCATCATGTCTTCATCCGGGGACACGCTTTTCTTCATCACCCCTGAGGACATCGACCAGATGTTACAAATCACCAAAGCAGAATCTACTTCCCCTTTTAACCTAGAAATCCTCACCGAGCTTTACCAGAAGATGACTTTCCCGCAGAGCTCAAATTTTCGAGCTGTTTTTTCCCACTTCCGCTCCTCTCCCGACCACCAGCCCCCCGTACCCTTCTTCCATGTTTTATATCAAAGGGAATCAGATTATCTCGGCTGTGTGTGCTCTACTGGGATACTACTCAGATCAATGGGTGGATGAGCCCATCCTGGGCTTTCTGTCCATCTTTTCCAACGACGAACAGCCAACCACGCAGTTCGACTACAACACATTCCTAGCAAATAACATCCATGAGCAGTTCGTCAATTTCGACACTGAAGGAATGTTCATATACTCTTCCATTTTGGCTTACATGTTCATCTATTTCCAAGCCGACAAGTTCAACTTCTCCATGCAGAAGATGGATGCCGATGGCAAGCCTCAGCCCGTCACAGCGTGGACGTCTCTCCTGAGGCGAAATTCCACCGAATATGACTTCACGGCATTCATAGATCAGTTTTATCACCCAGTGGTAAGTATGTTGAGTGGCATGCCTGAGCCATGGGTAAATGACGAGGTCCGGAGAGTTCTACACCTCTCGGAAAATGCTAAGACAGGGGACAGGTACTTGTATCAGAATCACTCTGAGATCTGAGTTTATGGGTGCGAGTTGGCACCATTCAAGCTTCCGAGATACATACCGGTAAGGATTTTCTCTTTGGAATACATTAGACAAATTATGAATTCTGATGATATTCACTTTGTCTCTCTCAAAAAGAAGCAACAATTGTGGATTAAAGAGTAGATAGGCTCTTTCATCTGCAATAGCAGAGGTGCAGGTGATGAAGCAGATAGAATCTTGAGGGAAATGAAATTCATGACAAGCTTCACCTGGCATTATGATCCCTATGGCATCATTTCTGAGATGAGAGTCAAGAATAAGAATGCTCCATATGTGCATGAGCCCAGGCCTGAAATCGAAAAATTTGCTAATCAAGTAGAATGGGAGCCTGATACATTGGAAGACGTGGAACTGACTATCAGGATGGAAGAGCAGGTACCCTCAACAAGTGCACCACCCACGGCCACACCTCAGAATGCCAAGGAAAAGAGGCCCCGGCAGGAATCATCTTCTCCGGTCACAGAGGTGTCTCCGGAGGAATTTGAATTGCACTCCAAAAGGCCGAGGACAGCTCCAACGACAGGCGCAATAGTGGAGCAAGAGATCCCACTCATCACAGTGACCACCACTGGAGCTAAGCAGCTCAGTTTTCCTTTCGGCTCCAGTCAGCATAAGGAGGGTATAAAAGAAATAAAATCCTCAGATTCTCCATTGGATACTCCTCCAAGTAGCACTGGGCCCAAAYTGGGCATTTTTGAAAAATATGACACRATCAGAAAGAGGAACCAGTCGCTCACCAATARCACTTATGCAYAGTTCCAGAAGCAGTCATCCAYGGCCCARCATAGACTTCTCTCAGCRTTTGATACARAKAAGGGTAGGATGCAYYTGGCRTTCCTCCAYGCRCAAGTKCYTGATCCAAAGGTGATATCYGACTACAAGAGRTCAACATTYGAGTTTMAAGCMAAAGATGTACATCCRGYAGATCAGATGGATCTGCATAAGCAAACKGGGGAGATGATCTCCCACACTTTAGCYCRYGTTGCAACTTCTGCGTCAAAGTTTCGGATAGCTTTGAGCAATGCCCAGACCCAGCTGAAGCTGGAAAAAATGTCTTCCTTCGTGAAAGATAACAGGATAAAAACACTGGAGGAGCTGGTCCTCAAGATAGGATACGATTCTGCGAACGTCAAGGCTACTGAGGAGATGATCAAAAAGAAAAATGCTGACATAGCCGCTTTGAGAAAATAGTTGAAGCTCCCACCAACAAAGGACCCACAGACAAAGGAAATAGCTGAAAGAGAAGGTGAAAAGGATGAAATGTTAAAATTACTCCTGGATCAAAGTGCGCAATTAAAGGAGATGGAGGCAGAGATGGAGAGACTGCTCAAGGAGAGAGAGCAGGCAAAGCCAATGGAAGGCGTTCCACTGAGTGCTATTCCAATTGCAACCACAACGGTGACAGTCGTTCCATCTGCAACAACAGTTCCCCTTCCCTAAGGAGCTACTGACCTGGCCAAGTCTATGGAAAGAATGAATCTGCAAGAGTCCGAAATTAGCAGGCTTAAGAAAGAATTGGAAAATCTCCAGGAGCTGAAGACTTCCTTTCAGACAAGTCTATCAAAGGAAAAGTAGGTGAACGAGCATATAAGGAAGGAGCTGCAGCAGCTACAGAAACAGACATTGGCCGGAAAGACCTTGGCCAAAGTTAAAGAACTTGTGTGGACTGATATCTCTAAGTCCATCAATGAAATCTGGCCAATGGTTCAGATCATGTTCGAACAGAACGAGTTGCTCGAGAGGATCAAATAGGCTGTGGAGAAAATCAGGACTGAACTGGGTGACATGCCAGCCTAGGCCAATGAGATCATAAGGTTCCTGAATTCTAAGACACGGGAGGAACTCGGGGAGCTGAAAATTGAAGATAGGACAGAGACCATATTGGAAGTGAAAAGAGTTCTGACCAAAAGAGGTCTCATGCTTCAGCTAGAAGAGAAGATCCAAGTCATGGATCAAGGAGTGCAAAAGTTTTTCCACAAAATAGATGCTCTGCAAAGGAAAGGCCTGCCTGGCATGAAGGTCATAAACGACAGACTGATGACGCTTCCCGATTACAAGAAAAGGCTGGTTGAAGTGTCCAAGGACAATGCTAAATTCGTAGGAATACAATCAAACATCACAGGAAGAGCCTTCATGGAGGCCTTGCAGTTGGACATCAACATCCAGCATGAAATTAAGCACATTTTCGTCGTCAAGCCTACATTTTCTAAGTACACAGACATGGACGAAGTGTATCGGAGATTGCTTAAAATCACAGTGCCAGGTCATATCAGATGGGAAGAACTATGTGATCTACTAGATTAGTAGACGAGCTGTCACTTCCAGTCAGTTGTCCTATCAGCAGAGGTGGCGAAGGCACCTCACCAACGGCCTACCCCTGAATTTATGTATACAGTTGTGATGAATCATCTAAACGGTTTTGCTTAGTTAAGTTATTTTTTCTAAAAATAGCATGAACACGTCCTAGTCAGTTATGATAGGATCGTATGTATTTTGTCTTATAAATACTTCATTTTCCAATGTATTGAGGGTTGTTGATTTGCACACCCGATGGTTATCGAGCTGTAACATTTTTGACGAGATCCACCATTAATAAAGAAGAGGCATTTCACAGGATTCTTGCGCATGTTTCACTGGTGATGTGAATTTCTTAGTTATATGTTTTCTTGCTTTGTGATCATCTTGTTTTTCTATAACTAATCTATACGAATAGTGTTATGTTGCAGGATTTATCCCTGATACCCTGTTTCCGATTCTATAGATTTTAATGTTCATCTTCTAAATATCTTCAGTTAAGAGATTCTTAAGTGCTTGTTAATTGGAGTTATTTTCCTTATCTTCTCTTCTGTCCATCACTTAAATTATTAAAGATCCAGTGAGCTTGTTATCTCGCCTTGTGAAAGATTTCTTCAGCGTTTCTGTTTTCATCTCGTATTTTATTAAGTACAGACCCCATAGCCCAATGGATGTGTATTTTTTCTCAACCAAATTTAAAAACCTTTTTACAACAAACAAAACTCGTGCTTCTAACTAGCCTAATATCTGAAAATAAACAAAGCTAAATCATACAGAGAGATCCCTCTCTAGAGCTGGGAGGGCTAGTTCCCATCTCTAAAAGTGGTTGGTTAAGGTTACCTTAGTAATTTTCTTCTTTTTCAACCTCTAGGAAATTTACCGAGCGCTAACAGGTACAACCTCACTCTTAATTTATTCTTTCAAAAGAGATTTTAACCATTGTTTATTGTGCATTGATTTCTTGCCCAACAAGACACCACCTAATATTTATAACATGTTTTCAATACATATAAACTTCCCCTTCCCTGCACAATGCCCCCTGGGCCCCAATACCTATAAAAGTTTCTTCAATTAAAAGGTACCTCCCCCCATAATATGAAACTTCTACTTAATTTTTCACAATTTTAAAACCTCCTTTATGAATGAACATGATAGGATATTGACCAACAAGTGAAATCCCTATAAATTTATATCTACTACATAATATTTATTTATTTATTTATTTCATCAACACATATCAGCAAAACTTATGGACATTGTTAAGATATCGAGTCTAACATATCTCCTCTACTTCACCACCAAGCTGAGGGTAATTGGGTTATTTAATTAAAAAGAGTTCAGTGTCTTTTTTTCAAATCAAAATAGAGGTCAAAACAAGTATATATGAAAATATTGATCGACCTAACAATAGAAATACTTTTTTTCTCCATGACAAGCAACCATATGCATATGCTCATCTAAATTCAAAATCAAAACTTCATATGGGATTTCACAAAAAAATTCCATGACATTTTGCAATGGTCATGAGTAAGTTATGTTTCTATTTCCCACACTAAGGCCATACCCTCATACACATATTTATCATTTCAAAGTTTTGTTAACAATTCAGATTTAAGACAAGTCTGAATTCATGAGAAAGAAAATTTTAAAAGTTTACCTTTCATGTGGTATGGTTAATATGTGACCCTAGTTCATAATAAGAAGAACAATATTAAAGGAAATTATTTATACAATTGCATTGGTGTCACTTTGAACACATTCAACCATATACTGATCTCCTAAAGTCTTAGACCAAACAATGATTCTCAACATATTTTCAATTCAATAAGTAGGTTTCATATTACCAAGCATGTCATGGCATTCAAGGTGAACACATTAATTCTTTATGGTAATGTGGTTTTATTTATTAGAAAAATAGAAAATTCAAAGAAGAAATAACAAAATATGGAAATATTAAGAGTAGAAATGGTAGACCATAACAACAATAGGAAATTGTAGAAGAACCAAAATATCACAATTAGCAATACCTTTGCTGATGAAAGCAATTTTAACTTTCCTCTTCAAGGGAGAAACCTCAAAATGATCATATATCCAATTAAAATATGCTTCTTAACACATCCCATTACCTTGCTTCTACTTAATTATCCAGTCTCTATGAACTTTCTAGTAGGCATAACCTTCTAGTTAACCTTCTTACAATTATTGCTTTCACACCATATCTACTACATGGACCTTATTTATTAGACATAGCTTCAATATATAGAAACATATATATCTACTTAAGGGGTTAGGGTAGGACCCTAACATACCATATAACTTATAAAGCAACATTGTCCTCAAGGTTAGAGATGAGGGAATTGCTAAAGGACCTTTGTTAGTTCCCATGTGGTATCCTCAGGTTGTCTATCCTTCAATTGTAATAGGATGTAACCAAATGAAATCCTATTCATGTATGGCCTTTGGATGTAACCAAATGAAATCCTATTCATCCATTTCTAGAAGGCAAGTCTAAATATGATAATTTTGTGGCATCACTCGAATTGAAAGAATTTTTTATAACAAGTTTGTGAGGGGATATGCAATTTTACCATAGTTTCGTATGAAATTCCTATAATAACTAGTAAGACCAAGAAACCCTATTAAAATTTTAATATTTTTTGGGTGAAGCCAATCCTTCATCGCTTCAATTCTTTTTGGATCCACACACATATTTTCATGACTAACAACATGACCAAAATATTCCATTTTAGAGATGCCAAATGCACATTTCCATAACTTAATAAAGAATTGATGATCAACAAGTAGTTGTAAGACTTGATCCACATGGGTGACATGGGRTTTCCAAGTTTTACTATAGATCAAGTTGTCATAAAAAAAGAAAAGTAAAAAATGACATGAAAGGGTTTAAATGTTTTATTCATGAGACTCTAGAAGGTGGAAGGTTCATTGAAAATGACAAAGGGAATCACTATGAACTTGTAATGGCCTTCATGAGTGTGATAAGTAGTTTTAGGAATATCCTCTTCTTTCATAAAAACTTGGTGATAGATCTAGTAGAGATTGATTTTGGTGAATAATTGATCACACTTGAGTTCACCCAAAAGTTCATCAATGATTGGAATGGGAAATTTATCCTTGACTATCAAATTTTTTAGAGCTCAAAAATTAGGACACATGCGCCAAGTGCCTTTTTTTTTAGGACCATGACAAATAGTGATGAATCAGGGATAGTACTAGGGCATACTAGCAACTCATGAACTATATTTTATATTTAATTTTCTTGGGAAAATGTATGGTGATATAGGAATACATTGGGTGGGAGGCTACACAGAATGAGTGAAATAAATGATCATGGTAACCTCATGAGGATGGTATTCTTTAGGGAGATTTAAAGATAGATTTTTGTTTGGCCAAAGGCTAATTTCATGTTAGGAATGAATGGGTTGAGAAGGTGTATAAAAGGATTTAATGGAATAAAATTAAAGTACAATTCATGAGTACCCCTTTTTAAGAATATTTTCCATATGGTGGGAAATAATTATCTCAGGATATCCAATTGTAGTTCCTTCAAAAGTGTTCATATCCCCCTCATGTTGGAAACTCATTTATAACTCCTGAAAATGCATGGTGATGGGACCTAATGTCGATAACCATTCAACACCCAAGACAATGTCACAACCACCCATTTCAATAGAAAACATGTGGGTTTTTAGATAATATCACCCATTTAAAGCCCCACATTTTCACAATGACCACCACATCTCATAGAACTTCCATTAGTAATCATGATTTGGAAGTTTTTCAGAACATGGATGTAGTAGTGGGATTCTTGGGATACATGTTGATGAATGAAGTTGTGAGTGTTACATTGTCAATTAAGACAATGTCTTTGTGATGTTTGATGTAGCCAATCAATTTGAGGGTTTGGGGAGTAGAAATACCAGTCAAGGCATGCAAGGAGATATATGGTTCAACATTCTGTAAATCAAATGGGGGAATGTCTTCAATAGATGGAGGAAAGGCCTCCAAGGGTACAACTTTAGCTTCATCATAAAAAAAATCTTCACAAGTGGCCATAATGAGTTTTTTCTCCTTCTAATTATGCTTGGGGGAATATTTCTCATCAAATTTATAGTAGAGACCTTTAAGTTGGTGTTTAGAAATTTTGACTTAGGTTGGCTTGTGAATATTGGGAGGTGGAAAGGACTAAGAGGGATTGGTGGGGGGAAAGGGAATTTGTTGGGGGGGGGATATTGGTATAGGAAGGGGAAATAAATGGGGTCTTTTTTAGTTAATAATTTACCACCTATTAGGATTCTTAGGCTCTTTGAGAGGATCCCATCCAAGTAGTAGGATGAAACATTAAGACTTGTGCACATATATCTTCTTTTGAACAATTGATAAATAATTCCTTGAAAAATGTATTGGGCATGGCATCAATACATATGGCTAGCTTCTCAAAAGTGGATATGAGATATTCAACTATGCCAGACTATTTAACCTTGGTTAGTCATCCCAAATAATTGGTGTTTATTTCAAATAATACATAAAGGTTTGAGACAAATTGTGTCCAAGAAATATAATCCTTGTGGGATTTCTTATGCCATTGCCACCATTTCCAACATTTAGGATCCAAATATAAGACACCAATGTGAAATTTTTTTAAGCCATCTATGATGCCATGTAGGAAAAAACAATATTTCCTCTAATCAACTCATCAGGTGAGGTCATATCCATCAGATTTGTTGAGATCGACTATAATGAACCAAAATGCTCAAAATATCATAAAATAACATAAGTACACACCATGTACAGAATTTCAATGTGGAGCACAACTCCAAGATAGATAAGTTACACAATAAATCCTTAAAGAATATGGGAACCCCCTCCAAATAACCAAATACCATTCATTCTTCACAATTCCCTTTTTAATAATAAATACATGATCTCTTATATATAGCTATTCACACTTGCACATGAGGCCCCTTTATAACTAGGTCGACCATATTACATATGTATTTACACATTACATGCACATTTAGGCCCATATATGCTTCCCCTCCCCCCCCACTTGGGGTCATTTCATATACATTTAGCCACATAAATGCCCCCCTTCGGTCATAACATAGTACCCTCCCTCAAAAATATTTGTCCTCAAAGATTTGCATTTAAAGGCTTCACATGTGATGAAACCAAGTAATATGCTTTTTTTATGTTCCTACTTTATTTAGTCCATTTTTTATGATCTATCCATCCAAAATCAATTATTTCCGTTCTTAATCCTTGGTGTCTAGTTTTTGCATAATATTATTTCCTTTGATTCCATGTATTTTTGTTGAAGATTCTCCAATTTGTAGTGGTTGTTGGTCTATGATAATAGCTTGTTGAGAGTAGTTTGGTGATTCCTTGTTCCATGAATATTGACAAGTATTCTGTCTTATTCCTTCATAATGTTCATATCATCCTTCTTGTATTTCTTGAAATTTTTCTTGGTAATGAGGGTGTCGATACGGTTTCAAATTTGATGGTATTCCTTCACTATGCACATGCATTTCATATATCTTAGTTTTAGTGACAATGGCATCCCTAATCATCTTTTCTTTGTCTTTGATTACTATAGCCTTCGAGATAATACCATCATATTTGGCATGTACATCCTCTATATGGAGTTCAACTTCTTCAAGTATCTTTTGTTGACCTTCTTGAATCTTGTATTCTTTCTCCTTTTGAAGATGCAATCTGATCCCATCTAACAAATTTTGACATCCTTCTTCAATTTTGGCTTGTATTTTTTATTTTACCTCATCAATGTTTGAGGATTCCTCAACCTTCCTGAAAATTTCATCTTCCAGTCTTTTGGTAGATTCTTCATCCAAGATCCTTCTTTCTTCCTGATTTTGACATTATTTCTTTTATTCTTTCAATATCTTGACCTCATCCAATAGTTTTTTATTATGGTTTCATAATATACATATCTCTTCACATTTGTTTTTCAAATCTTCCCTTGAATCATCATTTTCCCACTTTGATTTACTATTATTTTCTTGCTTTAATTTATTAACCTACTTAATGAGTGTTTCATTAAGGGATCATATCTTAGATAGCTCCTCACCCTTCTTCTTAATCTATTTCTTTTCTTCTTTTAATTCATCTTGAATTCTATATAATTTCTCCATTTTTGTATCCCTAATCCATTTATCTGAGAAGAGTTTTTCAAATTCTTCCTAGGTGTAGTGCCATCTAGTATTTTGATCAACACTCATCCACCACTACCAAGATTCATCAAAAAAATAATTTATTTCCTTTGAAGGAGTCATATTTTATTGTTTTACCAACCTTAACCATTCCATAGGAATGATTTCATATTTATCTTCATCTCCTGTACATTTAGGTATTTCCATTGATTCTTAATTGAGGTCTAATCCCAACCCTCAAATCACAACCTGATTATATTAAGGATAAATATCTCAAATAGTAGTAATAGTTGTTCCAATATTATCTTCTATGTTTTATCTTTCCAATGGATTTTGAATCAACTCAATCAGACATTCCAATCAAAAGTTATGATAGTTTTAAGTGAACACACCTTTGAAACCCTGATTTGAAGTCTGTCCTCCTAGCCGACCTTACTAATAATTTATCTCTGTAATTTCATCCCTTCTCAGTCTAAAATTGCGATTTGCGGTACTCTAAAATGTTTTCTCTAGAATTCCATAGTTCTAACCAAAATTGGATGTGCCAAGTGGAAGTTATGGTAATGTCCCCACACCTTGTCGATTTTTGTCCTTTCCAAGAGATCACACTTGTATAGCATGCCCTGTGTAAAATAATTCATATAAAATTTGGAAACTTACACCAGAAATACCAAAGATTGTCCACTATCCAATGCAGCTAGTATCACTCAATTTGGACACTCTAGGAAGAAGTTATGATTGTTTTACCTAGAACACCTATTTGAGAGTAGTCAATAGAATTAGTCAGATACCATATCTTCCACAGAGTGTATCTCTAAAATTAAAATGACACAGAAGTTGAAAATCATATCCCATGTACTATGATAAGTATTATAAATATTCTCTAGGTTTCGCCTTCTAAAAATTCTCCAAGAAAACGTTATAGAGAAAATGAAAAAATGACTATCTTGAGGAGAAAAACCCTAGGAATGGTGCTCTGATACCAAATGTAATGAACCAAAATGCTAAAAATATCAGAAAATAACATAAGTACAGACCATGTATATAATGTCAACGTGGAGAACAACTCCAAGATATATAAATTACACAATAACTCCTTAAATAATAGGGTAGCCCCCTCCAAATAACCAAATACCATTCATACTTCACAATGCCCCTCTCAATAATGAATATATGATCTCTTATATATAGCTATTCACCCTTGCACATGAGGCCTTTTTATCACTGGGACGACCTTATTACATATGTCTTTACACATTACATGTACATTTAGGCCCGTATTGTTGGAGATACTTCACACTATTGAAATATTGCAATTGCGAAGAATATTCTACTTGTTATTGAGTTATTATCTTATGGATCAATCCCCTTTTGTGGATTGATCATTTTGGGCTTTGTATATGACCAAATCCCATTTTTTGGATTGATCAAACCCTAATTAAAATATGTTAATTGAGAAGTTGGCTTGTAGGGCTAATTAAAGTGGTTTTAGCCACTAATTGGAGAAGTCGTCCCGGCCTAATGAAGAGACACCACCCTAGCACTCCTCAGCCAGCATAAATAAGAGAGGCTAGCGCCTCATTCTCTCACTCACTCAAGTCACTCATCTAGTGTGCAAGTTTGAAGGAAGCTACAGTTAGAAGAAGAATAAGAGAGAGGTGCATTGCTCAGTATTGGATATTCTCTAGTGTTTGGTCTTTTATCTTGGCATTGTATTGGCAATCTATATTAAGGAAGTTTTTGTTGGGTTTTCTCCCCCATGAGGGTTTCCCAGGATAAAATGATGTGTACCTTGTGACGTGTTTCTTTCAGTGATCTGCTTATGATATTATTTTCTAGTAAATTGAAAATAACTTAATAACAACTCTAAAATTTAACATGGTATCAGAGCTTGACTGAATAGAGCACCTTTCACTGGGTAACCAAAAATGCCACTATTGGCGTACAAAACAATTAGGGCTTTTTATTGGAAAGGAATTTGAGACTAAAAACCATCTAGAAAAGTGTTCCCTATCCTAGTGAACGTATTGGCAGCTTGAGTGCACCTTTTCAGTGGCCATAGCCTCCAAAAAGTGAAACCCTAGTTTTGGCTGGTACCAAAAAACTAGAAAACTAGGAAACCAGAACTAGTACCAGAAGTACTAGTCCATATTTTCATAGGTCAAGTTTCAAGGGGTAAAAATTGATTTTTTTTATGTCTGATAGCTCCAGCCTACTCACCTCAGCCAAACACACTGCCTGGTAAGTTCATATTTGATTTTTGAGCACTTTCATTTTTTGGTCATTTTCCCAGCTGCAGGTCAAGATGTCTGCAAGCACCGAGTTGGTTGACAAGTTATAAGGTGTGGAAAACTTCCAATAATGTAAGTATAGGATTGCACTCATTCTTTAATAGAATGATCTTGCAAAATTCATAAAGGAAAATGTATCGGAACTCGACAAAGATGCATCTAAAGAAAAATACAAGAAAGATATGGTTAGGGCCAAAAGAATCATTGAAGACTCTATTAAAGATCAATTGATCCCTCAAGTGGATTCTAAGAATACTCCAAAAGAGATGTTTGATTTCCTAACCATAATGTATGAAGTAAATAACATTAACCGGAAGATGAACTTGAGAACCCAACTCAAGAATACAAAGATGCAGAAAGGGGAAACAATTCATGACTATTTCTCTAGGATTTCTCAATTCAAGGAACAACTAGAAGCAATTGGAGACAACTTGGATGAATATGAAATCATAATTATGGCTCTTAATGGCCTCACAAGACCTTGGGATTCCTTCATCCAAACTATTTGTGCCAGAAAGGAAAAACTACAATTTGACAGTCTGGGGGAAGAATGTGTTCAAGAAGAAGCAAGAGTAGCTAACCGAGAAGTGATACTATTAAGGGATGAATAGCAAGCCCTAGCTTCTAATGCTAAAGGTTAAAAGAAGAGGTCTCACTTCTAGAAGGAGACCCAAATACATAAGGATTCACACTCTCCAAATACATTCACCCATTTCCATAAAGAATCTCACCCTCCAAGGAGATTTCTGAAGTTTCAAAAAGGTCAAAGAAGAGAAAAATATTTCTCCTCATATAAATGCTATCACTGTGACAATATGGGACATATTGATAAGAATTTTTTATCCAAAAGAGAAGAATACAAGAAGAGAAATAACAAGAGACATCATTCCCATGCAGTTGAAGATTATGAGCCACCCACAAATATGACTAAAAAAGAGATTGAAAACTACATTTTATTTTCTTCCCTCTTAGGATCTGTCTCACCTGGAGAGGATACTTGGATCATAGACAGTGGTGCTTCTAATCACATGACTGTTACACATAAAAAATACTCACTTTGGTAGTGTCGCAAGTGTCGTCATTACAAAGGTCATAAATGTCCCATTTTTCTCACAAGGTCACAAGTGTCGCATGTTGCTCACAAGTGTCGCAAGTGTCAGGGAGGCATAATGCCATGATGCCGATGTCATCCTATAACAACATGAGAAGGACACTTGAAGCACCTCAAACATTTTATTTGGAAGAGGAGGAAAGATTAACTGGGCTCATGAACCTTTTTCCATCTGAAAGCACCCAAAAAACTGAGTTTTGGAGGAGAGCACTCCCCTATACCTCTTCTGGGAGCGTCGGTGCTCCCCCTTACACTGTCTGGGAGCGTTATAAAGCTCCTATGGCCCTTTTGAGGGAGTTCTATGGATTTTTAAAGTGCTGGCGCCCCCCCTAAAGCCTACTAGGGAGCACTACAATGCTCTGATGGTCCTTTTGAGGGAGCGCTACCTATTCTGGGCAGTAGTTAAGTTGTTGAGATGAATGGGGGAAGGATCCTTTCATTATTGGAAGGCAGTTGGATTTGAATCCCTAGTCCAGCCATGATCTTAAGACAGATCCTCAATTGAAGGAGGAAAATCCTCAACTTCCCCAAGGATATCTCAAGTGGTTAAAGCCTCTCCAAGGCTATATAAGCAAGCTTTCTAATGGTGAAAGAGGACTGGAAAAGGAGAATCACACCAAACTTATGATCTTATAAGTGGTGTTGGAACAGAGATATTTTGGAGGTAAGAGACGTATGATCTCATAGGGAGAAATCAGTGAAGCTATCATCATTCGAATCATGGATCTTTTGAGCAAGGGGTAGACAAGGAGGACTTGACGAAACTGTTGCAATCCATCTATGGCTGTAAGCAATGTTTTGTCCTCATTAATAGAATTTGCTTGGCCTGTTTCTTTCTAATTCGTGTTCAATCTCACATGAATTTGTCTCTTAAGTAGATAGATCTATTTCAAGATAATATCAATAGATTAGGAAGTGGTCGTACTTTGTTTGTCTACAGGATTAATCGAGGAGCGAAAGATTGGAGCTCAATTCGGAGCGTGCAGGGACAAACATCGATTAAAGGTACTTCCCTTCTCCTTCCTTCTCACACACTAGTGTCCACGTTAAGCACTTTCTGTCTTAGAGTTTAGGGTCTAGCTCTTTGAGGCAATCTACCTGTCCACAGAGAGTTTTCCTACAACAGAAACTGGCAACTCCACTGGGGATCGAATCGGAACTTTTGGTTTTGATTTTTCCTCATAGACCTTGTCTTAACCTTTGATTGTTCTTATGCCTTGTTCACCCCTTCATATCTGATTTCACTTGTTGATTGAATTTGTACTCCATCACAGTCAACTTACCTGTCAAAATTTGATTAAAATTTTGGGTTTTTTTGATCTTTTTATGAGTTTTTTGAGCCTGGCGCCCCCTATCCATGTTAAAAGAGTGCCAACACTCCCTTAAGCTACTGGAAAGAGATTTATAATTCTCTAGTGGCCCTTATACCAGAGCGCCAACCCTTTTTTCCCAAAATGTTTTCAAAAATTTGCATTTTTTTAGGTTCAAACCCTGTTTTTTTTGCTTACTGAGTTGCTTTGTGATTCAATGATTCTTCCTTTGACCTTTGACATCCTTCATCTTGAGAAGTAAACACCTTGTTGTTCAGTTTTTATGACCTTCTTCATCCTTTTTGAGTTTTTTCTGTTGAGAGCTTGAAATAGATCCATTGCTTTCTTCTCTCCTATTTGACTGAGCGGGAACTCTAGTGAAGGACATTAGAAGTCTGTAAATCTTCTCATTTGGTTCTTTAAGGTCATCTGATCCAATTTATTTCTCCTTCCTTTTGCATTTTTGGTTTTCTTTCCCTTGTTTGATTGAAAAAAGGGGTGTGTTGTTTGTGCGAAATCTGCATATTCTTGTCTGAATCTCCTTGATCTGAAAGGGTAGTTCGTAAGAGAAATTTTGCACTGAATTGATTATCATTCGCATACAAACAAAAAAAGTACATCTTAATGATTAATTTGCATATTAGTTTGCATTTCTGAAATGATGTAGCATCATATTGGATTTGATTGAGAACAAAATTGATTGAGGGCATTCCTTATCAAGTGTTTGAAAGTGAAAACTGTTGGAAATACTAAAACAACTGAGAGGGGGGGGGGTGAATCAGTTGTTTATAAGCTTAAACAATTTTATGCCTTTTAAACAATTATTAAGATTTCTTCATGTGTCATCAACCA
>JZKD02S1819878.1:68615-83545 GCA_000966675.3 Picea glauca
AACCTCATGTCAAATTTTCTCCTTCTTTGCCCATTAAGTATCCTTCCATTTCTCCTTCTTCGCTTAGTGAAAGCTCTAAAGCAAGTAACCAGGCTGATCAGAAGAAGAAGAAACAGAAAGAGAATAAGAAGAAGAGCCCGAAAAGGACCAAGACCCCAACAACATCAGATGTTGGCTCTAAGAAACCAGTTACTGTTAATAGTACTGGGAGTGTTGATGAGGTCAACAAGATTAAAAGGAAGAATCCAAAACCCAAATTCCCTTGCAGCCTTTGTAAGGGTGGCCACTTTCTGAGGGATTGCCCCGGTCTTACCCAGGTCTTAGAAATGTGGTCCTCCACATCATTGGCCTTTGTTGGTCATGTCGATGATACCCGTCAACTAGTGATTTTCAGGTTGGTAAGAAGAAGAAAATTGTCAAGTTCCCTTGCATGTTATGTAAAGGTAATCATTACTCTCACCTTTGTCCTCGCATGGACGAGGATTTTTCTCTTTTGGAAAGACTTCAACTTCCAAAAGGTTATCGTAATATTTCCCCCAACCCATCATTAATCGATGGACTAGTCAATCTGATTCCATCCTCGGTCAGTCCGATTGATCAGGTGGTCAATCTAGTTTCCTCTTCGATTGAACCACAAACCCAAGTAGTTGATCTAGTTTCATCATTGATCAACCCCGCTCTTCATCAAGAGAGTGACACCAAAGTGGTCTATCCAAGTCCACCATTGGTTGATTCGATCCAATCATCGGTCGATCCCACTCCTCCTTTGACGAGTGCCAAAGTGGTTGATTCAGTCCCTTTCTCGGTCAATCCCACCATTCATCCGAAGAGTGCCAAAGTGGTCGATCCAGTTTCGCCATCGATCAATCCCATTCCTCCATTGAGGAATGTCAAAGTGACTGATCCAGTCCCTTCCTTGATCAGTCCCACTCTTCCTCTAAAGAGTGCCAAAGTGGTTGATCTAGTTTCGCCATCGGTCGATCCCATTCCTCCATTGAGGAATGTCAAAGTGACTGATCCAGTCCCTTCCTCGGTCAGTCCCATCCTTCCTCCGAAGAGTGCCAAAGTGGTTGCTCCGGTTACATCCTTAGTCAATCCCACTCTTCCTCTGAAGAGTGCCAAAGTGGTCGATTCAAGTCCACCATTGATCGATCCTACTCTCCCTCCAGAGTGTAAATCTGATACTACCCACGTTTTTCTCATTAATACAGACTCTACCGTGCTGGGGGGAATTCCTCATTCTCCTGCGAAACCCCCTCCAAGTAGTGAGACCATCTTTTTTGATTGGGGTGCGCTAACTGGACCTCGTCTTCCCTCTCACATTCCTTTCCAGATTATAGTACAGGTTTTTGGTCAGGACGTTCCTCAAACGCTGATAGATGAAGGTGCATCCGTTAGTATTTTGTCCTCTGTTGCTTGGCATGCTTTGGGTTGTCCTCAGCTTGCGCCGGTTACCCAGAATCTGTTGGCTTTTAACAGAAGAACCAGTCAACCTTTATGGATCCTTCCTCAGTTTCCTGTAACTTTGGGAGGGAAAACTATCTTTATTGATGTCATGGTAGTCCGAGACCCCTTGGATTTCGCTTTACTCCTTGGGCGGGATTATGTCTATGCCATGAAAGCTATTGTATCCACTCTTTTCCGTGTGATATCTTTCCCTCACGATGGAAGAATTGTGACTATCGATCAACTTTCATTCATCAGCCTTGACTGGGTTACCTCCCTAAGTGGTTCTTATACGCAGAGAGTATCACCCCCATCACATGTCAATTATGTGGCGTTGTCTCCCATGACCTCAACTTCCGACAATTTGGATCCGGTAGTTGACATGGTGATTTCTTCGGTAGGGCTATTGGAGCCTGGTCTCCTTACCCCTGTCGAGACCCTCGACATGTGTTCCTTCTCGAGTGATTATCTTCCATCCAGTGAAGATCTCTTGGAATCCATGACCGAGTCTTGTCCCTTGACATGATATCCTTTTAGAGCATTATCCTATTGGAAGCCATGATCAAGAAGAAGCCACAAGCATAGTTTCTCTTCTCTATGGCAAGCTCGTTAAAAAATGAAACAGAGGCTTTGAGCATAGTTTTCTTCTCTGTAGCAAGCTCGTTAAAAAATGAAACAACAATCTGGGGATCAAACCTGGAACCTTGAGCATAGTTCTTTTCCTGTGTCAAGCTCGTTAAAAAATGAAACAATTGCCTCTCCCTTCAAGTTGATTCTTTCGTCAGATCTCGTAGATGTTGAGTCGAGTCTTTCATTAACTCTCGTCTTGTACCTTCATTTCATCCACCTGCATCCTTTTTCTCCATCTAGCACAGAAATTGGTGACAACCTCAAAGTCGGTGAATGAATTGAAGCTTGGGGGGGCATGTCTCCAGCCTTTAATGATCTTTCTGGAGTCAAGTCACTAGCTTTCAAGATGGGGGCATACCGAGCTTAGTCTTTGTTCTTTCTCGTGCTCGTAAATACATGAGAATGCAACCAGGTAAACTTTTATCTCTTTTTCGGACCCGTACGGATACACGAACACATGAAAAAGGAACCCTCCTGGAGTCTCCTTTAAACTCTTTTCAGACTCTCTAAATATGAAAATATTGTCGAGTGATCTTGCTTCCTTTCACGCTCGTTAAAAGGTTGGAAAGGGTGTCTTTTGAGCGATAGTTTATCTCTTTTTCGGTCTCGTTAGACTACTATACGAAAAAGCAACTGAGAGAGTTCTCTTTTAAGTGTTTTTCCAAATTCTATAATCCCGAAAAACCTTCGAGTTTTCTGTCTTTGGACTCGTTAAAGAACACATCGACAGGACCATATGGGGCTGAATCCTTACTTCTTCCGGTTCATTAAACAAAGGGAGAGGAACTTACTGAAGGTGAGTTATATCGAGCATGTGTTATCCTCGTCGAGCTCATTAAATCAAAAAGAGGTACTCGTCTATCTGGATGGGGGAAAATTTGAAAGGAGCAAGCCAAGCAGTCTCTTGAGAACATTATCTAGCAATTCTTAGAGTCGCCCTTGAACACGGCACTTTGTCATTTGCATGCATCATAATCCGTTGAACCTCTGCACTAAGCCAATCCTTTGAGTTTATTTCACTCCTTTGGGTCACCCGACGCAAGTCACAGTATCCACTGCATAAGTTTTGGTCCATGTCACGTTTTTTTGTTGTGCCTCAGTGTTCAAGGGAAGTATCTGCCTCTAGAGTCAGCCATCCCAAATATCTTACCTCAAAACCCGTGTCAGTCCATGTCCATTTGACCTACCAATTACATCTCTATGTATGTTTCATGTCGTTGATGGGGGATACATCAAGGCCCTCCCTCGACGAGCCTATTTCTGTCGACATCAACACATTATATGGGAACTATGTTTAGAAACCAGTTAGTACTTTGGGACCTGCATGCCTCAATGGCAGGCCTCCTCACATTCGACAGTAGGTTTACATCATTGACCTCTAATCTGATGATTCCACGGATGTTTGACCTCAGCTCATCCATTCACATTCGTTGGAATGTACTAGAGTACCTTGGGAATCATTGACATTAATGGTGATCTCCCTCGTTCTTGTTAACGGTTTACATCATTGACTGGTAATCAAGTGGTTTCTGCCATGTTCGACATCAGGACATCCATTCACATGGTTAGATTCATACTACATCGGGATCGGTAAGAAGACCCTAGGTTGAGTGATCACTTTGATATGTACTTTGCCCAGGTTGCGATGGAGTTTCTTTTGAACAATGACACATATACTGTTACATATATCCACTTTGTATTGGTCGTGGCTATGTCTTGTCATCTCGTAGATCCACTGTGTATTCTTCGTGGCTACGATCAGTTCATGTCATAAGAGTATAGATCCACAATGTATTTTCAGTGGCTATACCTTTTTATCAATACAATTATGGATCCGCACTGTATTTTATGGCGGCCATATCTTGCAAGTCTTGATAACCCAAGCATAGGTATGTCTGCCTTGGGTTTGAAACATGTCATAATATTTGTTGGATGTTTGTGTGCAACTTTTGTCAGGTTCTTTACGTCTATACCCTTGCTTGAAAGTCTACAAATTATTTCAGTTATTAGTTCCTGTCTTCTAACTTCATACTTTGGGGGGCAATCTGTTACACATAAAAAATACTCACTTTGGTAGTGTCGCAAGTGTCATCATTACAAAGGTCACAAGTGTCACATTTTGCTCACAAGGTCGCAAGTGTCGCATGTTGCTCACAAGTGTTGCAAGTGTTAGGGAGGCATAATGCCATGATGCCTATGTCGTGCCTATAACAACATGAGAAGGACACTTCAATCACCTCAAACATTTGATTTGGAAGAGGAGGAAAGGTTAACTGGGCTCATGAACCTTTTGCCATCTGAAAGCACCCAAAAAACTGATTTTTGAAGGAGAGCACTCCCCTATACCTCTTCTGGGAGCACCGACGCTCCCCCTTACACTGTCTGGGAGCATTATAAAACTCCTTTGGCACTTTTGAGGGAGCGCTATGGATTTTGAGAGCGTTGGCACCCCCCTAAAGCCTACTAGGGAGCGCTACAACACTTTGATGGTCCTTTTGAGGGAGCGCTACCTATTCTGGGCAGTAGTTAAGTTGTTGAGATGAATGGGGGAAGGATCCTTTCATTCTTGGAAGGCAGTTGGATTCGAATCCCTAGTCCARCCATGATCTTAGGGHAGATCCTCAACTGAAGGAGGCAAATCCTCAACTTCCCCAAGGATATCTCAAGTGGTTAAAGCCTCTCCAAGGCTATATAAGCAAGCTTTCTAATGGTGAAAGAGGACTGGAAAAGGAGATTCACACCAAACTTACGATCTTATAAGTGGTGCTGGAACAGAGATATTTTGGAGGCAAGAGACCTATGATCTCATAGGGAGCAATTAGTGAAGCTACTATCATTCGGATCATGGATATTTTGAGCAAGGGGTAGACAAGGAGGACTTGATGAAACTATTGCAATCCATCTATGGCTGTAAGCAATGTTTTGTCCTCATTAATATAATTTGCTTGGCCTGTTTCTTTCTAATTCGTGTTCAATCTCACATGAATTTGTCTCTTAAGTATATAGATCTATTTCAAGCTAATATCAATAGAGTAGGAAGTGGTCGTACTTTGTTTGTCTACAGGATTCATCGAGGAGCGAAAGATTGGAGCTCAATTCAGAGCGTGTAGGGACAAACATCAATTAAAGGTACTTCCCTTCTCCTTCCTTCTCACACACTAGTCCACCTAGATCTAAAAGGAAGTCAGTGTCCACGTTAAGAACTTTCTGTCTTAGAGTTTAGGGTCTATCTCTTTGAGGCAATCTACCTGTCCGCAAGGAGATTTTCCTACAACAATGACAAGTCAGAGAGACATTCTCTCTAGATTTATAGAAAAGAACTTTTCCCAGAAAGTTACACTTGGAGATGATTACCAATACCTTATCAAAGGAGTAGGAGAATCCACCTACAAACTTGATTCAGGGACCCCAATGGAGATGAAGGATGTACTATATGTAGAGGGTTTGACGAAGAACTTAATTTCTATCTCAACTTTAAATAAGAAAGGATTTAGATTTGCATTCATAGATGGTGAAGTTATTATGTGGCCTAAAGGAAAAACTATAGAAGATGCAGTTTTTATTGGAATAGAAGAAGGTGGGTTGTATAAGTTAAAAGGTCACTCATATGTAGCCTTGGCTCACTCTACTGAAATTCCTTGTGAACTTTGGCATAGAAGACTAGCTCACATCAACTACACAACCTTACCATATGTAACCAATGTAGTTGCAGGTTTACTAGAATTAAAGGTTGATCATGAAGGTGTATGCAAGGGATGTGTGCAAGGAGGGAACATAAAGAATCATTTTCCAAAGAGAGACAGTAAAGCAGAAGCAATCTTGGAACTTGTCCACTCAGATGTATGCAGCCCAATGTCATCAACCTCTCTAAGTGGGTATGTATATTATGTATCCTTTGTTGATGATTACTCTCATAAGACTTGGGTTTATTTCTTGAAATCAAAATATGAAGTACTTGGAAAGTTCAAGGAATTCAAAGCCTTGGTAGAAAGCCTCTCCGAAAGGAAAATCAAGATACTTAGGATAGACAATGGAGGAGAGTACAGATCAAATGAATTTGGAATCTTTTTCATAGATGTCAATATTAAGAGGGATCTCACCACTCCCTATAATCCTCAACAAAATGGTGTAGCAGAAAGAAAGAATATAACGATTATGGAAGAAGTAAAGACTATGATTCATGATCAAGATATTCCAATGCACTTATGGGCTGAAGCAGTGAGAACAACAATATATGTCCAAAATAGATTATCCCATAGTGCACTTGGATTCAAAACCCTCAAAGAAATGTTCACCAGAAAGAAGCCATAAGTAAGCCATCTAAAAATATTTGGTTGCCCAGTATTTGTACACATTCCAAAAGAAAAGATAACTAAGTTGGATCTTTCAGGAAAGAAGGGAATATTTGTTGGATACTGTGAGGTCTCTAAGGCATTTATAATTTATATACTAGGTTACCATCATATTGAGATCAGTAGATATGTAACCTTTTATGAAAATGCAACACTCGAGAAATCAAGAAGATTCCAGCTTGAAGAAGTATATGAAGAAGAACCTGTAGCTCCTAGAGTTGCAGAACCAGTGAGGGAAGTTATAGTTACCCCTGATGATGAGATTCCATAAGACCATGATATGATAGAATCTCAAGAACCTCCCCAAATGACGATCTCTCACAAGAGAAAGACAGCTTGGGAAAGGGAACTTATTCAATATGGAGAGAAGTATGGTGCTCGAGAAGGAACCATGAGACAAATCAAGAAACCTAAGACATTCTACAGCTATATGGCTTTGATGTGTGATCTCATAGAAAATGATCCTACTTTCTTTCAAGAAGCCATTAAGAAGAAATAATGGACAAATTCCATGATAGAAGAATACCAATTCATTATAAATAATGATGTATGGGAAATAGTTCCAAGACCGAAGAACAAAGATGTGGTATCTTCCAAATGGTTATACAAGATAAAACTTGTTGCAAATGGAAGTATTGAAAAACATAAAGCAAAGTTTGTAGCTCGTGTATTTTCTCAAAAATAAGTTAATGATTACGAAGAGACGTTTTCTCCTGTGGTCAGATACACTTCTATCAGAACCATCATAGCTCTTGCAGCCAAGATGAAGTGGAAGTTACACCAGATGGATGTGAAAAAAACCTTCTTAAATGGTGTTATTGAAGAAGAAGTGTATATATAACAACCTCAAGGGTTTTAAGTTGAATATATAAATATTCACATCTGCAAGTTGAAGAAGGATTTGTATGGATTGAAGCAAGCTCCCAGAGCTTGGTATGGTAGAATTGATAGTTTCCTGATGAGCTTGGGCTTTACCAAGAGTAAAGTTGATTCTAACCTTTACTTCAAGGTTATGAATGATAATCCCCTTATATTATCTATGTATGTGGATGACTTATTCTTAACTAGAGAAGAAAATCTCATCATTGATTGTAAGAAGAAGCTCTCTGCAGAATTTGAGATGAAATACCTAGGCCTGATGCACTATTTCTTAGGTCTTGAAGTTTGGCAGAGCCTGGAAAAGATCTTCCTTAACTAAGGGAAGTATGCAGTTGAAATATTGAAGAGGCTTGATATGTTGGAGTTTAAATCCATGAACACACCCATGGAAACAAAGTTGAATCTCCTGGTGGATACTTCGTCAGAATTGGTTGATGTTACACTGTATAGACAAATTTTTGGTTTGTTGATGTATCTGACGAATACCAGGCCCGATATATGATTTGTTGTGAACACCTTGAGTCAATATATAGTAGAGCCCATATGTGTTCACCTTATAGTTTCAAAGCATGTGATGAGATATATTAAGGTTACATTGGACTTTGGTCACTATTATAATGGAGATCGTGACTTCAGACTGATTGGTTATACTGATTCAGATTTGGATGGAACTGTTTCTGATAGAAAGAGGACTTTAGGATGTTGTTTCAATCTAGTGTCAGCCATGAATTCATGGCAGAGTCGGAAGAAATAAAGTATTTCTCTTAGCATGGAAGAAGTGGAATACATTGTTGCATGTCCTGCCAGCTATGAAGCCATATGGATTTGGAAGTTGTTGACATGTCTATTTGATATGGATATGGAAGCCACTATGATTCTATCTGATAACCATAGTTTCATAAAAATGACAGAGAAACCTATGTTGCATGATACGTCAAAGCACATAGAAATCCGATATCACTATATTTGTGACATGGTGCAGAGGGGAGTTGTAAAGCTACAATATGTTAGCACAAATGAGCAGGTTGTAGATGTATTGACCAAGCCTCTATCTCATGTAAAGTTTGAATACTTTCGAGACAAGATTGGCATATTCCGAAAGGAACTCCGTCGAAAGGGGGAGTGATGTTGATGATACTATGGTATCCTGACCAACAACATGTAGCTCAATTAGGATTTTATATCCTAGGGGATTGATCATCCCTGGGAAAATCCCAAAGGTTCGGTAAAGATGGTTTGTCAAAGTACTTGTGCATGTATACGCCAGCTGTGGTCAGCAGTGGTAGCTCCATTAGGGTTTTTATAATCCTAGGGAATCTTATGATTCCTGGGTATATATCGAAGGTCCAGTAAGGACGGTCTGTCAGTGTACCACATGGTAGCTCCGTTAGGATTTTATATCCTAGGGAATCTTATGATTTCTGGGAAGATCCCTAGGGAATTTCATAGTACCACAACATGTTTTTACACCTACCTCATTCAGCTTCCATATGATGATGATGTTGTTATCTCAGCCTTGGGTTGTTGATGTTGTTCCAGCCTCATGTTGTTGATGATGATGTTGTATCATACTAGTTCTATTGATGACGATGTTGTATCAGCCTCATGTTTTTGATGAGGATAT
The DNA here is from genome assembly GCA_000966675.3 of Picea glauca. Classification (NCBI taxonomy): domain Eukaryota; kingdom Viridiplantae; phylum Streptophyta; class Pinopsida; order Pinales; family Pinaceae; genus Picea; species Picea glauca. Next base: position 77,547 of record JZKD02S1819878.1, read on the forward strand.
TTTATCAACCTCGTGTTGTTGTTGATGATGTATCAACTTTGTACTGATTGATGATGTTGTATTAGTGTTATACTATTTGATGTTGATGTATATAATGATCATGATGTTACTCTAGCTCCATTATGTGAAAGATGATGATGAGAAAAAATTCCGATGATTTATAGATGTTCCAGTCAATGTTCTAGATGTTGATGATGTCGCTTCCCTCTCTCTCTCCTGATGATGTTGTATTGTAGAATACCCTTCTTGTTAAGGGGGAGTGTTGAAATATTGTAACTGTGAAGAATATTATACTTATTATTGAGTTATTATCTTATGGATCAATCCCCTTTTGTTAATTGATCATGTCGATCTTTGTATATGACCAAATCCCCTTTTATGGATTGGTCAAACCCTAATTAAAAGATGCTAATTGAGAAGTCGGGCTCTAGGGATAATTAAAGTGTTTTTAGCCACTAATTGTAGAAGTCGACCCTGCCTAATGAAGAGACACCACCCTAGTGCTCCTCAACCAGTATAAATAAGAGAGGCTGGTTCCTCATTCTCTCACTCACTCAATTCACTCATCTAGTGCACAAATTTGAAGGAAGTTGCAGTTAGAAGAAGGAGAAGAGAGAGACGCATTGATCAGTCTTGGATATTCTCTAGTGTTTGGTATTTTATCTTGCCATTGTATTGTCAATCTATATTAAGGAATTTTTTGTTGATTTTTCTCCCCCGTGAGGGTTTCCCAAGATAAAATGTTGTGTACCTTGTGATTTGTTTCTTTCAGTGATCCTTCTTATGCTATTATTGTCTAGTAAATTGAAAATAACTTAATAGTAGCTCTAAAATTTAACACACACACACCTAGGATTTATTATTCCTAAGGTTTCCCTATGGTATATTCATTATTCAATCTTCTATAGTTTAGGTATAATGTTCCTCTAGGAGAATATTCTTTTCATTTCACACTTCAGTTTGATCACTTTAGTGGAGTCTACTATCTAGATCCCACATTGGGATTATCACCATGTGGCATTGGGATCATCACCAGATAATGCACATTTTCCTTTAGACCATCACTAGACTAGTGCATTACTCATGATTCCCTGATCTCCTCATCACTTCACTCAGTTTCAGTCAGTTAACTGAAGACTGTGAGACTAGTTAACTCATACTAGGTGGCAGTTCACTCCCGTAACTTCCCGAGAGACTATACTAGGTGGCAGTTTACTCTCGTAACTAATGGTGTGTGTCCATATCACTCTATATCACTACTATGGCACAATGGATTCTCCTCTAGTGAACATTAGTTTATTTATACAGACTATATCATGCGTAAATCATCATTCATTCATTTGGTTAATGAGAATTCTTCCATTCTTTCTCTCTTGCTTCTCTTTTCTCATATTTTCTTTGCAAATTGTGTATATCATTTTCTATCTAGATATATTCTATGCAGGTTCAAAACATTTACATGGTATCAGAGTCGATGGACTGTTAGGAAAAAGGAACACCGAATTATTTTTGTAGGTACAGAAGATTGAAGACAACAGAAAAATGGAATTTCCAAAAGAATCCATTCTTACACCATACAATTTCTTTGCATGGAAGGAGAAGATGATAATGAATATTCGAGGCAAAGGATTATATAGTTTAACCATGAACACAGAAACTGAACCAACATCATCCATAGAAAAATCCAAGTATCTAAATCAAATGGATGAAGCGTTTAGAACAATTTACAGTCTCATTTCTCCTGAACTCCTCTTTCACATATCCTCCTGTAAAACCCCCAATGAAGCCTAGAGCACCATGGAAGGGATTTTTGTAAAATAGGATGATATGAGGGGACACATTCTTGAGGTGGAATTTCTCACTTTGGATCCAAAAACCTTTGACAATCTCCAAGATTTCTTTACCAAATATAGTGATTTGTTGTCACAACTCAAGGCTTGCGGGGTTGATAAATATAAGGAGGAGAAATAAATGGTTCTTACCATTCTCTCCAAACTTGGTCTGGAATACTCATTGTTTGTATCTACATTTCATTAAGTTATGCTTGCCTCTAGAGCCACCTAGACGATGCCCTCTCTTGAGGCATTTATCAAGTCTCTAACACGAGAGTGAAACAAGCTCATTAATATGGAAAAAATCAAAGGCCCAAAGGCGCATGCACTTACTGTGAAAGATGGTATCGGTCATCAATATCAGAAATATAAATACAAATACAAAAGGAAATCACATGCAAATCCAAAGAAGCAATGGTACTCAAAACCCTTTAACAATGCCTCCGAATAGGTGGAAAGGGAAGAAAAGGGGAGAAATGCACTTAATTCCATAAATTATTCCATCCAGTATCTGCATGTATGCAGAAACAGGTAGATCAAATGGCCCAAATACTTCATAAAAACAACCTTGGAGATCTCATCCCTGAGGGTGCCAAGAAGAAGAAGCCAGAAGATCAAAATCCCAAGAAAGGCAATTGTAGCCATGCTTCGATTTCCATCAACTCCTCTCTCAATGCTTGGATCGTAGATTCAGGTGCATCACACCACATGGCTACCACAAGAGAAGTATATTGTTCGTTGGATGCATGCAAAGGTCCTCCTATTCTGATGGGGGACAAATCTCCAGTCGAGGTCACTGGAAAAGGAAGAATTGAACTCACAAACGAAAGCTTCGAGAATGTGCTACACATTCCCAAACTTTTTGTCAATATTATCTCCATGTATCATATGGAAAACTCCAACACCGGAAAGAGAGTTATATTCACACCTACTACAGTGGATATCTATGACATGCAAACCAATTCCAGGGTTGCTATCGATGAGGTAAATCATCAATCTAGACTCTACACATTTTCTGAATTTATTGAACCAGATTTTGCATTACTTCTTACCCATGCTGATGAAAGTAGTAGGATATGGCACGAAAGGTTCGGGCATTTAAATTTCAGATATATGCAACATCTTAGAAATAAAGGAATGGTTGATGGTCTACCTAACATCCACTTCTCCAAAAAAATTTGTGAGGGAAATTTGACAAAGGAAAGACTCAGAAGGCTTCCTTTCCTTTAGATTTGATCCATAGTGACCTCATGGGACCTTTTATTCATCCATCAATCAGTAAAGAAAGGTACGGGCTCATTTTTGTTGATGATTTCTCATGCTTCACATGGATTTTCTTTCTCATGAAAAAATCAAAGGTCTTTCAACACCTCAAATATTTCAAAGCCCTTGTTGAGACATAGTTAGGAAACAAAATCAAAGTCCTGCAAACAGATAACGGGATATAGTATGTCAACCATGAGATACAAAATCTTTGTCATGAGGATGGAATTCAGTTGTAGCACACGCTTCCTTATACTCTGTAGCAAAACGGAGTTGTTGAGCAGAAAAATAAATCTCTAAAAGAGATGACATCTTGCATGCTACATGCAAAGTCACTTCCATGGAGATTATGGGTTGAAGCACTTAATTGTTCAACCTACATCCAAAACATATATCCCCATAAATATGTCAAGGATAATACCCCCTACGAGGCTTGGAGCGGCCGCAAATCAGAAGTGACCCACTTTCGTATTTTCTTCACGTGCATGGACCAGGATTCCCTCTGAGAAGAGGAACGTACTTGATCCACAAAGAACAAAGTGTATATTTTTTGGATACCCCGATGGTGTGAAGGGATACATACTCATTGATCTTTCCTTGGACCAACTCATCATTGAGTGTATTGTCCAATTCGAGGAAAGTGTCTCGCATGTACCTCAACAACCGCATGCAAACACTTTTGTTCTTCCACCTGCCAGAGATGATGAGCATGCACATGCAAACTCTTCTTCATATGAAAGTTATGATTCATAGGATTCATATGATCCAGATACAGATTCAATACATTCAAATGCAGAGTCAGTGCATGCATATGCAAATGTAGAGCTAGATCCAAGGCCCAAGTGGGACAAGACTACTCTTTAGTATGTAGGAGATCTTGTTGGGGATCCAGTTGATACTAGGAGGACTCAATTTGATTTCGAGGAGCCTCCTCTTGCACTCACTTCCACTGAAATGATGCCACCCAAGAATATTTTCTTGGTTCAGTCTTCAGATACACAGCCCTATGGTGAGGCTACTGGAAATAACTTTTGGGAATCTTCCATGCAAGAGGAGTACAACTCCCTCCTCGAGAACCATACTTGGGATCTGGTTCCCCTTCCTTTAGGAAGGAAACTTTCAGGTGTAGATGGGTCTATAGGACCAAGAGCGCAGTGGATAGACAGGTTAGCAGATACAAAGCTAGGTTAGTTTCCAAAGGCTTTCAGCAGATGCATGACATTAACTATGATGAGACCTTCGCTCCAGTAGAGAATATGGATTCCATACATTTGGAACTTGCCATTGCGATAACCAAAGGATGGGAATTCCATCAGATGGACGTGAAGAATGCATTTCTTCATGGAGATATCTCTGAGGAGATCTATATGGGGCAGCCCTAGGGATTTATGCAGGATTCATCTTTGGTTTGTCGACTGAAGAAGTCTCTTTATGGCCTCAAGCAAGCCTCGAGGGCATGGTATTCCAAGATGGACTCCTACCTGTTGTCACAGAACTTTGTACGTTGTAAGTGATACATGAATTTTTACATGCTCAAGACGATTGATTCACTTCTACTCCTAGTTATGTATGTTGATGATTTTTTGATAATTGGTTGCTCAACTTCAACGATTGTTGCAGTAAAGAGGATTATGCATGATAGGTTATTGATGACGGACGTGGGTCCACTACATTTCTTCCTTGGACTCAATATCAGCCAGGATACATCAGGCATCAAATTGTCTCGAGCCAAGTATGCATGATATCTCCTTGAGATATTTAATATGAAAGACTGCAAGTCTTCCCAGAATCCTTTCCTATCAGGATTCAAACTTGAGGATGTCGGGGACAATCCATTGGTTGAAAACACACTATACAGACAGCTTGTAGGGATCTTGTTGTATCTCACACACTCCAGACCGGACCTCTCCTATGCAGTTGGAGCAGTCTCTAGGTTTATACAGGATCCACATGAGCTGCATTGGAAGGATGCAAAGTGTATCCTTCGACACGTATAGGGAACCATCATCTCTGGGATTCACTATGTAGCAGAATCTACATTGGACCTCATCGGGGTTGTAGATTCTGACTGGGCTGGTGATAACATTGATTGCAAGTCGACATCTGGTTACTCACTCAGTCTTGGTTACGGGCCCATCTGTTGTTTGAGCAAGAAGCAAGCTTCTATTGCTCTATCTTTAGCTAAGGAAGAGTACAAAGGGGTAGTTAAAATAACCATTCGGGCTATGTGGCTACAACATTTTCTCACTAAGTTGGGCATTCAGTTTCATTGATCGATCGTCATCTAGTGTGACAACCAAAGCACTCTGAAGTTCTACAAAGATTCAGTTCAGAGGCAGTGAACGAAGCACATCGAGATCCACATGCAATACTTATGGGATTTAGTACACAAGGGGATCATCGACCTATAGTTCTTTCCTTCAGCACAAAAAACTGCAGACATCTTCATCAAGACCTTCACTGAGAAAAAGTTCCATTCTCTGCGCAGTCGTCTTGGAGTGAAGGACAAAGTTTCCTAGCAACTATCAATTCTTATTTTTAGATACATTGTACTTTGAGGGGGTGGGTTTCCCATGAGGTTTTCCATATTTCCTCATTTATTTTAGTGTATCTTTTGTATTTGGGTACATAACATGGCCTCGTTGTCAGGACCCATTCTTTATTTTCACCATAGTGATCTTTAGGGGGGGTGTTGGAGATAGTTCACACACACCTAGGATTTATTTTTCCTAAGGTTTTCCCTATGGTATAGTAATTATTTAGTCTCCTATAGTTTAGGGAGGATATTACTCTAGGATAATATTCTCTTTAGTTCACACTTCAGTTTGATCAGTTGAGTGGACTATAGATGCCACATTGGGATTATCACCATGCAACATTGGGATCATCACCAGCTAATGTGCA
>JZKD02S1819889.1:0-13880 GCA_000966675.3 Picea glauca
TAGGAATTTTATATTCAACCTAACTTTTGCTAGATGCCTTGACTTTTGCTCATGGTTCACAAGGCTTGACTAGGCTCACAGAGGTTGTACGTTCCCCCTGACTTTTGCACTACTCTGTTTATGCTCACAGAGGTTATACGTTCCCCTTGACTTTTGCACTAGACTGTCTATGCTCACAGAGGTTGTACGTTCCCCCTGACTTTTGCATTAGACTTACATAGCATCTCGTTCATCCTGACTTTTGATTTGACTCACAGAGGTTGTACGTTCCCCCTGGCTTTTGTCAATACCTCACAAGATTGGTTGATTCTCCAAATCTCCCTGGCTAGCCTCAGGGTGGCCCATATGGCCTCTCATTGGAGAATGACTGTCGATGCTGCCAAATTTAACATGGAGTTGCAAGGTTTAGGAACAAAGGAGGAAATGGAGGAAATAGAGTTATGCCCCTCCTTGGAGATGTCATTGTTGACCTGCATGATATCTAGTACCAAGTGGATGCAATGTCTCATCAACTAATGGATGGCATTTCCTTCATGCATCACCAGATTGCAAAGATCCGAGCAAAGATTACTGCACACTCTGCCACTAGAGAATTGGGATAACAAAGGCTATTTGGCTGGTGGCCTTCCCAATTTAGTGTGATAGGAAAATATAAGTATACACATATGTTTATGTTGGGTCCTATATATGAGTTTTGATACCCATTTTCAACGTAATGTTTATACAGCTTGTTGTTGCAAATATATAGCAAAGTGAAATATAGTGTTTGTAGATTGGATGTATGACATATGAACTCTGGTTCTTGAGAGAAGGCAAGAACAGTATCAATATATCTCTCGGTCTCCATGTTTTTGTTTATAAAAAAAATATATATATATATCTTATTGAAAAAAAAGGCATCACAAAGACAACAATCACAATGGAAACCACAAAACACATAGGCACCTCTAACCCATGTTAGTACTAGAGCTCTAAGAATTAAAAATTCTTTGATTTAACCACATGACCACAATGATTTAACTCGGGTCTTTAGGAGTTGCTATACACAACAACTTTGAATTAAGAAGGCATCACAAAGACAAGAATCGCAAAGGGAAGCCACAAAGCACACAAGCACCTCTAAGCAATGTTAATACCAGAGTGAGTGAGGACGATATCACATCAACCCAAGGATTTACATTACTATACAGAATGTGATGCATGACTATGAAGAAATACACCTCTTCATTTATAAAGTGAACAGGGGTTATCAATAGAGAGATAAATGAGAATTTTAGCATTGAGACTGAAATAAGGTACTATTACAATTTATATTTACCTGTACTAGTACCAAAGGGAGCATATTGTACTACAATTGTTCTAGTGTTATGATCCTTAACCCTTAAACTTGAATCAAAAAAAAGATATTCAAAATGCTCAATACTTTATTTCTTATCAAAATACTCTTGCGGTGGGGCAACACCACACAATGATCATTTTATGGAAGGGATCCACTCCTATTCACTTACCTCTTAAGGTAGAGCGACCTCTAAATGTGCTAAGCTCCAAATACAATAATCCTCCACACATGCCCATAAGGAGAACTCCATCCTTATTTATAGCTAACTAGAGAATCTTCCTCATAACCACCTCCTAACTACCTATTGGACCTTCTTTTATAAGGACTCATTATATTTATTCCATGCTAACTAACTAGTGGGCCTTATTTAATAATAGTAACCATAGTGGACTCAGTCCACTTTAGAATGGCCACCATAATTATACCATTACTACTCTGGTGGGCCCTTTGACCCCCTCACTACACCCCTCGGGAGGATCCCAACACTTCAACCTACTTAGGAAAGCATTGCCCTCAATGCTTGTAGTGAGGATGTACAACCATAAACTAGGGTCCCATGGATAAATGCTAACCACGATGCTGAAGTATGCCAAGGAACCAAGGTCCCATGTACAAGTGCTAGCCACCATGCTGAAGTAGTCCAAGAAGCTCCACCACAAACATGCGTCCCATGTACGAGTGCTGACCGCAACTCTGAAGTAGTCCAAGAAACCAAGGTCCCATGTAGATGTGCTCATTGTAAGGCTAAAAAAGCCCACAAAGCTTATCCATAAACTTGGGTCCCCTATCCAAGTGTTGATGTTGACTTCCAACTAATGACACATGAGCTCAATAAATGGATGAGTACTTTGCTCCAAATACTTGACATGGTAATGTGGATCTAAATAAAGGGAACCCTCCATATCTAGAAGATCATCCATATAACTTGAAAAGTTTGAAGAAATTTGAGGCTCTTTACAGGCTGTTATATGAGATCTGTTTTACCACTGTCTCAAGGTCACTAACAGGTCTGAAAATGGACTATTTAAAGGTCCTTTAACTGCTGCCTACAAGACTGATATCATGCTCATTTAATGCTGCCGTCATAAGGTTTCATTTAGGTAAAGTTTGTTGTCCAGAAATTAGTCTTATAACAGTTATTAAAACATGATATTCACCTCCGATATTTTCCACTTAAATGCTGAAATAAAATAAGCAAACCACAGAAAATTTACTCAAGGATTTTTGGTCAACATGACCCTGGAAAAACCTCCAAGGGGAAAACCAGTGAAGAGGAAATATATTATGGAGTTCTGAAGGAAAAATTACAGCAGATATTACAACCAAACTTATCTCAAGATGGCTGCCTAATCTCCCTTGAAATCTGTGCCTGCAAATCCTTGAAAATCATGCCCTCCTTCTGCAGCAAGTGCGCCCAGCCCTTGGAATCCGTGCCTGTTATTCCAGTCTTGGAACCCGTGCCCTTCTTCCTCAACTAGTGCACCCTTCTTCAAGTGTGCCTTGCCTCAACAAGTGCACCCATTCTTCTCTTGGTACNGAGGTTATACGTTCCCCTTGACTTTTGCACTAGACTGTCTATGCTCACAGAGGTTGTACGTTCCCCCTGACTTTTGCATTAGACTTACATAGCATCTCGTTCGTCCTGACTTTTGATTTGACTCACAGAGGTTTACGTTCCCCCTGGCTTTTGTCAATACCTCACAAGACTAGTTGATTCTCCAAATCTCCCTGGCTAGCCTCAGGGTGGCCCATATGGCCTCTCATTGGAGACTGACTATTGATGCTGCCAAATTTAATATGGAGTTGCAAGGTTCAGGAACAAACGAGGAAATGGAGGAAATAGAGTTATGCCCCTCCTTGGAGATGTCACTGTTTACCTACATGATATCTAGTACCAAGTGGATGCAATGTCTCATCAGCTAATGGATGGCATTTCCTTCATGCATCACCAGATTGCAAAGATCCGAGAAGAGATTATTGCACACTCTACCACTAGAGAATTGGGATAACAAAGGCTATTTGGCTGGTGCCCTTCCCAATTTAGTGTGATAGGAAAATATAAGTATACACATATGTTTATGTTGGGTCCTATATATGAGTTTTGATACCCATTTTCAACGTAATGTTTATACAGCTTCTTGTTGCAAATATATAGCAAAGTGAAATATAGTGTTTGTAGATTGGATGTATGACATATGAACTCTGGTTCTTGAGAGAAGGCAAGAACAGTATCAATATGTCTCTCGGTCTCTATGTTTTTGTTTATAAATAAAAAAAAATATCTTATTGAAAAAGAAGGCATCACAAAGACAACAATCACAATGGAAACCACAAAGCACATAGGCACCTCTAACCCATGTTAGTACTGGAGGTTTAAGAATTAAAAATTCTTTGATTTAACCACATGACCACAATGATTTAACTCAGGTCTTTAGGAGTTGCTATACACAACAACTTTGAATTAAGAAGGCATCACAAAGACAAGAATCGCAAAGGGAAGCCACAAAGCACACAAGCACCTCTAAGTAATGTTAATACCCGAGTTAGTGAGGACGATATCACATCAACCCAAGGATTTACATTACTATACAGAATGTGATGCATGACTATGAAGAAATACGCCTTTTCATTTATAAAGTGAACAGGGGTTATCAATAGAGAGATAAATGAGAATTTTAGCATTGAGACTGAAATAAGGTACTATTACAATTTATATTTACCTATACTAGTACCAAAGGGAGCATCTTGTACTACAATTGTTCTAGTGTTATGATCCTTAACCCTTAAACTTGAATCAAAAAAAAGATATTCAAAATGCTCAATACTTTATTTCTTATCAAAATACTCTTGCGGTGGGGCAACACCACACAATGATCATTTTATGGAAGGGATCCACTCCTATTCACTTACCTCTTAAGGTAGAGCGACCTCTAAATGTGCTAAGCTCCAAATACAATAATCCTCCACACATGCCCATAAGGAGAACTCCATCCTTATTTATAGCTAACTAGAGAATCTTCCTCATAACCACCTCCTAACTACCTATTGGACCTTCTTTTATAAGGACTCATTATATTTATTCCATGCTAACTAACTAGTGGGCCTTATTTAATAATAGTAACCATAGTGGACTCAGTCCACTTTAGAATGGCCACCATAATTATACCATTACTACTCTGGTGGGCCCTTTGACCCCCTCACTACACCCCTCGGGAGGATCCCAACACTTCAACCTACTTAGGAAAGCATTGCCCTCAATGCTTGTAGTGAGGATGTACAACCATAAACTAGGGTCCCATGGATAAATGCTAACCACGATGCTGAAGTATGCCAAGGAACCAAGGTCCCATGTACAAGTGCTAGCCACCATGCTGAAGTAGTCCAAGAAGCTCCACCACAAACATGCGTCCCATGTACGAGTGCTGACCGCAACTCTGAAGTAGTCCAAGAAACCAAGGTCCCATGTAGATGTGCTCATTGTAAGGCTAAAAAAGCCCACAAAGCTTATCCATAAACTTGGGTCCCCTATCCAAGTGTTGATGTTGACTTCCAACTAATGACACATGAGCTCAATAAATGGATGAGTACTTTGCTCCAAATACTTGACATGGTAATGTGGATCTAAATAAAGGGAACCCTCCATATCTAGAAGATCATCCATATAACTTGAAAAGTTTGAAGAAATTTGAGGCTCTTTACAGGCTGTTATATGAGATCTGTTTTACCACTGTCTCAAGGTCACTAACAGGTCTGAAAATGGACTATTTAAAGGTCCTTTAACTGCTGCCTACAAGACTGATATCATGCTCATTTAATGCTGCCGTCATAAGGTTTCATTTAGGTAAAGTTTGTTGTCCAGAAATTAGTCTTATAACAGTTATTAAAACATGATATTCACCTCCGATATTTTCCACTTAAATGCTGAAATAAAATAAGCAAACCACAGAAAATTTACTCAAGGATTTTTGGTCAACATGACCCTGGAAAAACCTCCAAGGGGAAAACCAGTGAAGAGGAAATATATTATGGAGTTCTGAAGGAAAAATTACAGCAGATATTACAACCAAACTTATCTCAAGATGGCTGCCTAATCTCCCTTGAAATCTGTGCCTGCAAATCCTTGAAAATCATGCCCTCCTTCTGCAGCAAGTGCGCCCAGCCCTTGGAATCCGTGCCTGTTATTCCAGTCTTGGAACCCGTGCCCTTCTTCCTCAACTAGTGCACCCTTCTTCAAGTGTGCCTTGCCTCAACAAGTGCACCCATTCTTCTCTTGGTACGCCCTCTTCCTTCTTGTGTGCCCTCCTTCTCAAAGTGAGCACCCTCTTGCTCCTTTGCTCCAACACTTCTCCTCACTCTCACAAGTGAACAATGCGCCCTCTTTCCTCCTCCTCTTTGCTTTAGCCCCCTCATTAGGCTTACCTAGGAATCAATGGCTAGGATTAGATCTTAGCCAACGAAGATCAAGGATGGAGATTAGATCTCCCCCTTTACTTAAGTTCCCTAAGTCACTTTATGTCAATAAAGTCACTTTATGATTAAAGAGGTCATAAAGTCACTTTGACTTTATAACATAAAGTAAAGTGAGGGGGGGGTACTTTTCCCCCTTTAGTGTTAGGCACATCAATAACACTAGGGAACCACTTGCCAAGGTACCAAAACTCAACAAAGGTCAGGTGCGGATCTGGAAGGGATACTACCAATGGAAAATATGCAAGCTAAAAACCGGTAGTCATAACCTTCTCTTGACTTCCCTCAATGATGTTCTCTACATAAGGTGGAGTAGAGTCATCAAATAGAAGGTGAAAGTACTTGTCATCCCATAAATGACAACTCTCCATATACCAATCATCAGTGATCACAAGCATCCTCTAACTCATACCAGGCATGTATATCTCTAGTATACTCCCTTTGGATGATAGGATACATCACACCAATGATACAGCTCTCCTTAAATTCACATAATGCCTCCTTGATATCTTTTTGACATCGNTTGGAATCCGTGCCTGTTATTCCAGTCTTGGAACCCGTGCCCTTCTTCCTCAACTAGTGCACCCTTCTTCAAGTGTGCCTTGCCTCAACAAGTGCACCCATTCTTCTCTTGGTACACCCTCTTCCTTCTTGTGCACCCTCCTTCTCAAAGTGCGCGCCCTCTTGCTCCTTTGCTCCAACACTTCTCCTCACTCTCACAAGTGAACAATGTGCCCTCTTTCCACCTTCTCTTTGCTTTAGCCCCCTCATTAGGCTTACCTGGGAATCAATGGCTAGGATTAGATCTTAGCCAACGAAGATCAAGGATGGAGATTAGATCTCCCCCTTTACTTAAGCTCCCTAAGTCACTTTATGTCAATAAAGTCACTTTATGATTAAAGAGCTCATAAAGTCACTTTGACTTTATAACATAAAGTAAAGTGAGGGGGGGGGGTACTTTTCCCCCTTTAGTGTTAGGCACATCAATAACACTAGGGGACCACTTGCCAAGGTACCAAAACTCAACAAAGGTCAGGTGCGGATCTGGAAGGGATACTACCAATGGAAAATATACAAGCTAAAAACCAGTAGTCATAACCTTCTCTTGACTTCCCTCAATGATGTTCTCTACATAAGGTGGAGTAGAGTCATCAAATAGAAGGTGAAGGTACTTGTCATCCCATAAATGACAACTCTCCATATACCAATCATCAGTGATCACAAGCATCCTCTAACTCATACCAGGCATGTATATCGCTAGTATACTCCCTTTGGATGATAGGATACATCACACCAATGATACAGCTCTCCTTAAATTCACATAATGCCTCCTTGATATCTTTTTGACATCGATCAAACATACACTGCATGTTTTGGATCATGGCCTGCAAGATTCTAACCTCTTCCTCCATGTTCCTCAACATTGTCATTCTTTAGTTCAATTAGGGTTTGGGAGCAGAAATTTATAAGGGTTGTAGCATGATGAAGATTGATTGGGAGGATATCATATAATATATCAAATGAAAGCCCCAAAAATACTCTATCTGATGGTGTTGATTTAGCAACAAAAGGTGTGTTCTGTCAAAAGAAATATCTTCTACAATACATGCAACAGTCACTGAAAAACCCTAAAATAACTGATTTTAAATCAGTGATATCTTCACTTTACGAACACCAATTTAGACAAAAAAATGAACTTGGGTGTTTTCTCAAAGAGGAACTCAGATTTGCAATTGGTTTCTTATTCTGCTTATAAATCTACAGGAATTGATTGGAGTGTCACAGCCCTCTTTTTCCCTTTAAAAACCTACAAAATAGAAAGAAAAAAAAATCTTCTTTTTGGCCCAAGAAAGACCTTTGATATAACTTGTTATGATCCTTAACCCAAGAAATGAAATCACAAGAAGTATATTAGAAATTCTCACGCTTATTTATATCAAAACCCTTCAGGTAGGGAAACATCTTACAATGATCCTTTTATGGAAGGAATACATTCCTGTTCACTAGCCTCTTAAGGTAGGGTGACCTCTCAAATTTCAATGAGCTAAGCTCCAAATACAATATTTTCCACACATTCCCATAAGGAGGACTCCATAGTTATTTATAGCTAACTAGAGAATCTTAATCATAACCACCTTCTAACTACCTTGTGGACCTTTTTTAATGAGGACACATTACATTTATTCAACGCTAACTAACAAGTGGGCCTTATTTAATAATAACAACCATAGTAGACTCAGTCCACTTTACATTGAATGGCAACCATAACTATACTATTACTACTCTAGTGGGCCCTTCAGCACCCTCATTACACCCCTAGGGACGATCTCAACATCTAGATTCTAGAGTCTAAATTGATGAAGCAAATACTAAAGATTGCACCCCAACATGTGTCTATGTGTGTCCTGAAGTGCAAGATATAACCCATACAGATTTTATGCAATCTATAAGTGAATGTTACTATTGGCTAACTAAGGACCTAGATCTAGGTAACTTCTGTGAGGTTTCTGCCAATAAACACTCCTTGCAAAGGCCAACATGACCTGCCCCCTCATCCAAGTTTCTCCAATTTGTACAGAACAGACCAACTTTGACACTTGAGCAGTCCTTGGAAGTGGAACAAAGTTTGAGCTTCAAGTGTAAGTCCTCCAGGCTCCAATGGCTAAAAACTACAGCTGAAGCCAGAATGAATCCACAGTGGTTTTCCATGAAAAGGAAAAAAGCAAATTAAATATCTGTATTTGTTTATCATGGAAAATCTAGAAACGCCATACCTACCACAAGGACCTTGTCAAAACATCCTTAAGAAAAAACCATTGTCAAACTGTAGTCTGTTACTATTCTGTTGCCTCAACAAATAGAGTAAATTTTCTATGGGTTCAAGGCAGGCCAAGGAAAATATTGGAAAAGAGAGGCACCCCTGTTGAAATACAGGCCTTTTATCTCGAAGACAATCAGTTCGCAGATAATATATACAAGTTAGTTCCAATTTTCAGTGGTTGCTCCAACCAAAAAAAGTGGTGTTCCGGAAAAACTTTTACAAAGAAAACTGCATTAAAAGATTGAAGTAAACTGACGCTGAATGGAGATACAAGGGAGTACAGTATCAATATGCTGAAAAGAAGATCCCTTTGTTCGTGTTGGAGAAGGGAAAAAACCATTTAACTCCTATAACATATATCCTCTTACCAATGGCTTGTAATGTATATATGCATTGAAATCAAATCAGAGGAGTTTAAAATTAATGTTTAGCTATCCGAAGGCTGGTGAATAAGGGTTAGTTCGCACTGTCAGACAAGTTGGAGTGCATTAAAGTAAATAGTTTTGAGGATCATTGTTAAAAAAATAAAAAATAAAAATCAAAGTCGATGCTAAGGTGTTCTATAATTCAGCTAGGGTATTTTATAGTAGCAGATTTCCCTGAGAGAATGATCCTAAATTTATTTCAATTTCTCTTCCTGGCCAACAGGGCTGGTTCATTAGGACATTGGTTCCACTCTCGTTGTGGTCTGCCCCACTCAAATGGCATAAGTGTACCGGAGATGAGACTGGATGCAAGTCCTGGTTTGGGTGGAATAGTTAAACCTCAGACTTCAAGGTAGTCCACTTTATATGGATCAGACCTCCAAAACACTTCTACACAAACCACAAAAAAAAAAACTCCACACACACAACTCCCAATTTATCTTCTTTTGTCAAATGACCCTCGAGAAAAGGGAGAGAATGAAATGAAGATATACTAACCTTGAAGCCTCAAGGAAATGACGCCATCCTCGACGGAAGCCACTTCAACATTGCCACCGTCAGCTACAAGATAAGGCCGAACATCATTGAGAACTAAATCGACATTTTCTGGCGTGAGATCATGGGTAACAGCAGAATAAAGCCCTGATGTGCTATTGCCATTGTCGCTGAATGGACTTGCAATTCCTGCGTTTGTTTGTTCGTTATTATTGTTATTTTGGGTTTCTTCACATTTTTCTTCCAAGGTTTCCTTGGTCTGCCGATCAATTACACCACTCCAATCATCTCCTTCCGTGGCCCTCAGAAGATTAAGTCTCCTAATGCTGGACTCCTCATCCTCTCCCTCAACTTCATCATACAAATTCTCACCCATTGCCTTCCTCAACTTCAACTTTTTCTCCTCGTAGTCCTTCCTCTCCTCTTCAGACATGGCCTTAATGGACAGCACCCGCTCACAATCCCACAAGTCTTGATCAGTTGAATTCCCTGGCGGTAGACCATATTCATCAAGCCACTTGTTTTTCTCTTGTTCTAATCTTCCTCTGGATAGAAGTGATGGATCTGTGAAGATTTTCACTCTCACTGAACAGCACCTGGATGGGCCAACCTTATCCATGTGGGATTTTAAGGACATGACCACATTCCTGGCATAGCCCACATACTGAATTTGGTCCTCATTGTTGTAGATTGCATACACACCCGCAAAATTAAGATTTCCCCTGGTGTTGACATAGTCTTCGAAGGGGATGATGGAAGAGCCATCGTCTTCACCTGGTTTCGCTGTGATTTGCTGTGTCTGGGAGCCATGCACTTCTGAGCCCTTTTCCCCGTAGAGAAAGCCATGAAGGCCCGCATGGCCCTCCGGTACAGATTCATCCGTCACTACCGTGGATAGTGAATCTAAGGATGGAGTTTGGGCGTGGGTAGCCTTTAGATTTGCTGATTTGGGTAGAGAGCTTGAGCAGGCATAGGAAAGGCGAGTATGAATTTTTATGGCAGTAGATTGGAGTGCAATTGTAGAGGTCGATTGGTGGGGAATTGACAGGAATTTGCATGCAAGAAGAGATGCCATCAGCACCAGCAGAGAAAATGTTGGGAGATAAATGGAAAATGTGTAGATAATTCAAACCTATACCGATGAAAATGTTGGGAGATAAATGGAAAATGTGTAGATAATTCAAACCTATACGATGATGAAGAAGATATATCGTAAAAGTGATGCCTGATCTTGCCTTGGATCATAAGGATCGTGGTAAGATGGTAAGCAAAACACAAAACACATTTCGAGGATGTGTAGTTTGAGGAGCGACAGAACGAGACGAGACAAAAAAAAATGGAATCTCGCCGAAGGCTATCAAACCCGAGTATGGTAAGAAAAATTGATTAAGGGAAATTTTAAGTTTTTTTTTTTTTTTTTTTTTTATCAAAATGAAAATTCTCACAAAAATTATATTAAAATAATTTTTACAAATGAAAATTCTTTCAAAAATAATTTTTAAAATATCTGGAGAGAGTTACAATCTTAACTAGGTAGGTTCTTAGCTTACTATAGAGTATGATTGATTGGTTATAGGTTATAATTTACATTTCATATAGATGAAAAAAATAATTGAAATAATTGTCAAATGTTTTGTAAGTCTTCTTTGCTAGTGATGTTTGATGGCTTTTGCAATGATCAATATAGTGTTAATTTTGTTAATAGAAAGTTTATGTTAAGTGAAAGAGGGATGTTAGAGGAAGATAAAGCATTGGATTGAGGATTTTTATAGTTTATCATATTCAGTGATTTAAATTTGTTATAAATGTTGATGAAACACAAATTTCAAATGTAAATGTAAGAGAGCAAAAACCAAAAATCTTTTCAAGTATTTGTCACATCATGAATACACACTCTAATCAAAACAAGAATTAATGTTGTTATTGTGTTAAGAACAACTCATGTCATCACCACACAAAAGAGAAATCAATGCAAGTCGTTCACCAAGCACATGTAAACATGACATGCACCCAACAACCAAGATTTAATAAAGCCACAATAACATAACTATGTGTTGCACCAACAAACTATCCAATCACACAACCCAAGACCAAGCAATAGCACTCAAATTAACACATGGCATTAAAACCAGCATGTGTAATGATCTCTCGTTAAGTTGTTATTGTAACTTGTATTAATGTATCTAAGCTTCAACTCCTTTGAATAATTCTTAACATATGCATAGGACATTAGCTTGGTTGCTTAGATGATGATCTCTTTGCATAAAATTGGTCTAATAATTCTTCCTGAACTTCTCATTGATAAAAGTGTCATCGTTCTTACAACCTCCTTGGTTGGATGTGCATTATAACATAATGCAATACAACTACATTTTTATAGTAAGACATGCACATATGTGTTGCTCTACTTACTTGTTTTGCTTGCCATGGTAAAATCTCTTTTAGTGCACATGCTCTTACTTAAAATCCTTCTACTATAACTTCCAATTTTTTCTAGTTTGTAGTTGTTCCATGTTTTTTCACACAAAAAACCAGATCCAATGTTATTATATTAGAATCAAGTGTTCTTTCCATATACAAAAAGGGTCTATATGATCTATAGATTGATAATGTTCTCCCGAGGCTAGGAAGTTGCACTATACTGACTGCTTTTTCATACATCGTTACTTGAATCGGCTCACAAAATCTTAACTATCAAAACTTTTTCCAAAAAAAAGAAATGTAATATTTTTCTCGCTATCTAATTACATAGTAATATAACATTTAGAAAATCTTAATACTATCTTTATTTACAACAGTTCCATTGAGGATTTCTTCATAATGAAACCAACCCAGGGGGTTGTCCATAGCTTTTTTGGATAGTTGGTCTGCCACTGTATTGAACTCTCTATGGATATGCATAAATTTTATATCTTCAAATCCCACCTTCAAACTTTTTATCTATTCTTTCCATTTGCATAGATAGAGGAGGTTTAGATTTGTGCTTTCATTAATCCAGTCTATAATGACTTTGGAGTCACCAGCCACCATCATTCTGCAAATGGTTAATCTTTGTGCAAGGAATAGAAGTCCCCAGAGTCCCAAGATTTTTTCCTTCATATTGTTACCTTTTCCACCTGCAAAATGTGCTTTATAGCTATGATAAAAAATTAATTTGATAAAAATTCTAGCTCCACTGTAATCATTAACAACAGCACCATCAAAGAAACCTATAGATTTATCATCAAAATAGATTGGACTGATAATATACTCCACTTTGATTACTTCTTCTGATCCTTTGTGTTCTTGGATATCAAGTAGAATCTTAGTAATGATTCAAAGGTCTTCTCTTTGCCAATTCTCAAAAATTATTATGTTCTTGTATTTCCAAATTCTCCAACAAACTAAAAAGGGTATGTATCTCATATTTGGATAGTTTGTAAACCACTGTAGCAAATTACCTTCCAGAGTAGTATGATTCCAAGCATATATAAACTTTAGAGAAATTAAGATTTCTTTTGATGAGTTGAGTGTATTCACAATGAATGAGAAGGTGATAAGTCGTCTCATCATCTTTGAGGCATAGACTACAAACAACAGGACCGATACCTCCCCTTTTTTTGTAATTTGCACCTGTGAGTATTTGGTCCTTTAAGCATAACCAAATGAAACAAATAATCTTGCTATGTACATTAACTCTCCAAATTTCTTTATACCACCAGCAAGGCACTTCAATCAATGTATTGCTAGCAATGCATTGATATGCTAAATTTGTTGTGACTGATCCAGAATATTTGTTCCATGACCATACAAGTTTGTCCTTGGAATTTTGAAGTGTAATTCCATTACTTTGTAGAAGTGTTATATAGTTGTTCCATTCTTCTGACAGAGGTCCTGTTAATCCTAGTTGACTAACACTTTTCCAAATAGTAAATGAGTTGGGTGTAAAAGGACAGGTTGCTTGTGCAATGGAAAAAATACAATGAGTATTAAGGAAGTAAATCAATGGAGTTGAAAGTTTATAGTAAGTAGAATCGCCTATAAAGAGATCCTTACCTATAACAACTTGATTTCCACTCCCTATTTGCCAAGCTAACCATTGTTTAATAAGAGGAAGAGAGCATATAAAATGTTTCCAAATTATAGATCCCTTAGAAGTCTTGTGTATGCCTCTATGGATCCAAGAAGACAGGTCGACTCCTTTTAGGTATTTGCTTTTAAGAATTTGACTCCATAGACTGTTCCCAAATAACCCTCTCCAACAAGATTTTGCAACTAAAGACTTTGCAATCTAGAAAATGTTCCTAATACCCCAACCTCCAAATTCTTTAGGGATGGCAATGTTTTGTCATTT
>JZKD02S1819900.1:21685-49000 GCA_000966675.3 Picea glauca
ATCACAACCTATGAAGATTTAGAACAATTTTTCTTGCAAAGGTGGGGTGTGATGGAAGATATGGCCTCCCTTTACTCATAATATCTCAAAATTTGCAAACAAGATGATGAGACTGTTAAGGAATTTAATGATAGGTTTAATACCTTGCTTGGTCAAATTGATTCCAATTTTCAATGAAAGAGTGTTATTCTTGGATAGTACCTTAATTAGTTTTAAGGAAACTTCTAATCCCTCCTCAAGAACCGATTCTTGACAAACCTTAAGGATGCACAAGATGGTGCTTCCTGGATTGAAGAAAATCTCAAATGGTGTGATCCCATTCCCTAGGTCAATCTTCTTCAGGACCAAGATGGTGTCCTATGGTTCAATGAGGAATATGTTGAAGAAGAAGAACATGATTTCCAAGAGATACTAGAGGTAAAAGATGAGATTGATTTAGTCGTTCCCCCTAAAGGGACTGGTACTTGGAAGAATGGGTTCTCAAATATGAAATATACCTAAATTTTTTCTAAACAACATGAACCCTCTAAGGATCTAGATGCCTCTGGAGAAATCACTGAGTTGGAAAGGGCACTATCACAAGATGAAAAACTTCCTTCTATGAGACTTCCTCAAAATACTAGTTAGAGAATAAAACCTCGTGCTCCAAAAGAAAAACAAATTCCAAACACCTTGGATATACAAAATGTTATGAGGCAAGAAGATGATCCTAAGTCCTTATCGTGAAAAGACTCCCATTTTGAATGTGATCACCCAAAGGCTACTCCCGAGAAACCTAATTATGTAGATTCCATATTTACTTTTCTCATGCCAAAGAAAATCCAAGAAAATCAAGACATGAGGAAGCCTAGGCTTGAGTGCTTGAGACAAACAAGTGAGGACTCAAGGGTGGAACATGGAGACACCGAGGTGTATGCTAGGGATCTACCTCAACCTTTCCAAAAATATAGCAATTATAGGAACAACCTAAGAACAAGTCTGGCCTATATTTTACAAAAGGTCAAAAGGATTCGTGGAATGTTGGAAATCCTTTCTTTGCCAAAATGAACCCCAGATGACCAATAAATTTTCGAAGAAACTTCCACACTATTAGAGACTAGTCATTTTGAGAAAAATGAACAAACATCCTTTTTCACTTCCTTGTTAATCGATGACATATGGCTTCAAAACTGCACGCTTGACCCCGAGTCATCTGTCAATATGATGAGTTTGAAGGTTATGAACCAATTAGGGTTGGAAGTTACATGGACTTATGCCAACGTTTGTATATTTGAGTCAAAGGGAATCAAGGTATACTGCTTGATGGAAAGTCTTTAAGTCCACCTTCCTGACTAACCTGATTTCCCCATCATAATGGACATCATTGTTTTTGATATACCTGACACTTGGGGAATGACATTATCCATGGAATGGGAAACTACTTTAGGCAGAAGTCTACAGATGGACTTTCCCTACATAAATATACCTGTCGGGGACCAATATTGTATCGCTTTGCACAACAAGCCAAAGAGGATGGAATACATTGAAAGGTGTAATCATAGACATAATAAATAAAAAACCATATATCCATGCTTATTTCAAGATTGTACGGCTCTTCTTGTGGTAGAAGAAGACAATATTAATGAGATAACATGGACCAAGGGAAAGGGTGACTAGCATGCTCCTTGCAATCACAAGGAAAACATTACACAAGGTAATGATGAGACGTTACATTTGCATGAAACATACATAAGGGATAATGTTTTGGTATAATCCCACCCCATCATTATGGAGCATGAGAGAGATACAAGTTGGGGTGATTATGCTGATGATGCCTCTAACCTCTCTGAAGACTGGGATGGATTTTCTTCTACACAAGACAATGAAATTGACAATTTGATAAGGTTTAGAGGGAAAGGATTTGGATTCATCAAATGGAAGGGGGATGATGAAAATTTGTTGAATGAGCCATACCAAGAATATGTACTTACGATAGAATCCCACCCCCCTCCCTCAACATAATGCACCAGAATAAAAGAAGAAGTTGATTCTGAAGGAGGGGACTACAAGCAAGGATATTTGGTTTTAGAGTTGGATACAAATATGGGGGAGCCTAACAAAATTAAGGGATGCACAAAATTTTGGCTAGGACCCTTCAATATCATAATGAAATCAGTCAATGATTCCTACTACTTGTCTATGCTGGAAGGGAGAAAATGTCCATTACCAGTTACTGGATGCCTCCTCAAACCCCCATCATGGGGAAGATACTTGACTTCACAGGTAAGTACTGGTAAGTTAGGATAGGTAGCCAATTTGTATCCATTGTATATACCATTTCATATCATGTTAGCATAGATGTAGTTGCATCTTCATATTGTGTTGATTCATTATGTATATATGTATGCTCATAATCCTATTTTAGACTAGAAATGTTTTTATTTGTCTATTTTATCATATATGGATGAGGGGTGATATCACCACCCTAAGGATTACTAATATCGTTTGTTAAGATTTAGTAGGCACATGTCATACCAGTGATGATGAGGTTCTCGTGCGCTCTATGGTGAGTGCATGTCCCCAATTTGGAGCCAGATGTTATCCCCTATCCTAGGGATAACTAAGGAGATCACGTCTCAAGGCCCACAGTTCCTAGACATGGAGTACCCAGAGCAAGATGACTTGAGGATGGCCCTATAGGGCCCCTCTTTTATTTAGTATAGTCCATGTATCACTAGCAGTAGTATCCATCACAACGGCCTAGTCCTGAAGTAGCGGTGAGTCTTTCTCCATGAGGTAATGAGTCTTAGTATCATGGTATGTATCACTTTGACTTTTGAAGAACTTGAATATGTTGTATTGAATCCTTCTTCATTTCATGACATTTTCTTGAAAATTATGCTCGTTTCCGCGTTCATACCTGGAAGAGTGACATGGTTCCCTGGTAAGTTGATTTCCCTTTAGGATGGATTGCTATAGGGTGGATCTATGAAAATTCATCATCCATTCCCTCCATACTTACTACTTTCCATCGTTATTCCTTTCATCTCCCCTATCCTTGTTTGGGCATTGGGATTGGCTACACTAGGAAGGTTTGTAACTTACCTCATGGGAAGAAGGGGCTAAAGGCCCAGAGGGTAAAAGTAGCTTGCAAGAATTAAAAGACAATGTTGAAACCTTTGATATTCTTTACCTAGGGATCCTTGAGAAAGTAGTGAAAATATTCTCAGTAAGAAAAGGGGACCCATAAGATAACATAAACACTCGAGGTATTAATTCATGGATAGGGGGTCTCATCATGAGTTGAACTGTTATGACCATGGGAATGTAATGATATGACACTACCACCTATATGGTCACCAAGATAGGCTAATTGCTCTTATTGGCATAGCCAATAGAAAGGGGGTCTCATCACAAGCCAGCCTTCTCATTTCCATGAAATATTTGTGGAAAATTCTTTCACCTCTGTTCATCAAGCCAGGACAATGGCCCTCAACTATTCCCTTGAAGAAGAAGAGAAAAAGATCAAATGAAATAAATCTAAGAGTAAAAGGGAATGAATGGGCTTGGAAAAAAATTCATTTATGACAAGGTGAAACTCGCCCTCTACAAAGTCACCCACAGGCAAGACTTTACATTCACTTTTTATTACATCCACCCCATGCCCTAATATTTACCCCATGCCACCTTATACATTTACATGACTTGTACTAGATCCCACATGGGAAACACCCCAAACTTAAGAGAGGTTATCCCAATAAGACACCCTGGGAACTTTTCCAAACCTAACTTGTCAAAATGCATAATGTCTTTGAGAATCTATTTGGGGTTAAGGGAGGTTTGATCCACATGTTTGGGTAATTTAATTATTATATATGATTTACATGGTATGATCCTTGTGACTTATGAACCCCTAGAAGGAGTACMTGTTGTTGTTGCAGGAACTTTCYCAATGGACATGTACACATGAGGGAATGATTAGCTTGGACCTTTGTGGTGGCTCAAAACCCATAGATGGATGTTGAAACCCCAACTAGGGGTAAGAAGAGATTGAAKGTYTATGCTCAATGAAGGAAGGATGTTTCCTTTGGAGKCACTTTGGAAGGCCTTCGACAGATGATCCCTACCTTCATTMACTTGGGCGATGGCCTTGGTAGGCCTATCCATCACCATGATATCCTTAGATGCCATCCARAGCTAGGTTTTCATCTTTGGAGGAATATTTGAAGCTTGTGACATGTATGGGCATCATTTTGGGCCTATGGAGGCCAAGCATTCCAATTTCCTTGCTCAACACCCCACATATGGGGMTCAATGTCACCTTAGAGGGGCATGATGTCACCCTTGAAGGACATTTTAGACGAAAATTTATTTAATTTGGTCAGAATTTATTTTTTGTAACAAATTGGCYAAGTCGGCCCAACCATTTTGAAATTAAATCAATTCAGAGCCKAATTTGGTATAAATAAACAAAAAGTGWCATTTKTTTTCATTATAACTTGTCCTTGGAGGAAATAGGTCTTAAATTTACGCCCTATTAGGGTTATCGGGTGAAATTGTGAGGCGCCACTCTTGTTTAAAGATTATTTTTGCAACTTGGATCAATGTTATGAATTTTATGTTGATCTTGCATGGTATTTTAATGATTATTCTTGGTGCAAGTAAGTGAAATATGGATTTTTTCATCTATTGAATGGTTTTTTTTCTCATGCAATATTATGAAATTTCATGGTGTATTTAATGCTTGAAGTAAGAAACTTAAGTTTTTACTTTCTTACCTTTTATTTGCCAAGATTTTCACTAAATTTATCTAGTAACTAGTGAAACCCTAGATCCCTAACTTGCTAGCACTCTAAGGTTTTTGTACTTGGTTATTTTTTCATAATTTTTACTCCATAAAAGGGATAAGGAGATAAAGGAACTAGGGCTTAGATTTTCCTACACCCTAGAATTTTGTCTCTTGAGGCCTGGATTGACATAACATGGCCCTCGGGTAGTAGTATTCTTCGATATATTCCATTATCGACCGGTCCAACCCACCCCAACATCCTAATAGTCTCACTAGTGTCCCATGTTGTGATAATCCAGAAATGAAGTAGATATACTCTACATCAATAGCCATCTAGTTCCCCTTTACATTGAAGCATAGTCGGTCTTGTTGTCAATACTTGACAAGCATTTCGAGCAAGTGAGGCTGGCACAACATGTTCGAGCATCGAAATCATTTTAACATCCTACAATCCAGTAGTGCCACCAATATTTTTTGGTATCCTATTTCCTCCAATTCATTGGCCTCATAGTCACATTCCTTCCACTCGATCATTCTGATAGGATGTACTACACATTGTACATGCAAACCCCTATCTAAAAAAATGGGAAATTCTTGAGATATTTTATTAGATTTGACAATATTAATGACGGTATTTATAGAGCTGTTCATACCAAAGTGATCGGTTGTGGGCCATCCTACAATTGGTCGTCACTAAGCCTAAGGATATCCTGCAACTGCACAATCTTCCTTCGTGTGGGATTGCCCAAAAACATTTTAGACATCATCATTTAATAACAAAACAAACTAAATTATAGGGAAGGGACTCCAAAATTACTTGGTGATCACGATTTGAAATTTCGATAGTTGAATCTTCCACAATATGATCTAGAAGATCTAGATGAAAGGATGGTTTTTGTCAAAGCTCTCTAGTTTCACCAAGGCTAAATGTGAAAATGATGTTTTTTACCACAAAGAGTTTATTTTATCTTTTTGGGTCAATAAAAACCCTTTTCACACCAAACACCAAGTAAGTTGCTTCTAGATTTTTCATTTTTTGAGCATTCGTTGTCATTTTTATGAGTTTTATTCCATGGAATTTTGACATTGGAATCTAGTTTTCACTTGTTACAGGACTATAGTCACATTTTTTTGCAATTTTGGTGACATCTTCTGAAATTAAGTTACATGTCTCAAACTAGAATATAGGGATAGGTTTTTCTCTCCATCACCATTTTGCATTATTAACCATCCATTATGTCATCAAAATGCCTTAAGTTCGATCCCATCAAATTGCAACATTATCCACTCTATTTTCGCATGTTGTAACTTGCATGGTAGTTCCTACCCTCCATGGGAACCCTAATTGGCACCCTGTTTTCCACCTAGTGCCCATCTTGCAATTTCTTGTAGGACCAATAGCCTTCGTATAGACCTACCATGACTCAAAGTTCAGCCTCATTCTTCTTTCTTCATCTATGTTCTAGCCATATCCTAAGGGGGTTCCTGTCACTTTTATGTTACTTTACAATCGGATATGAATTTTTTACTCATGTTTTGGTACTTACTTTTGAGCTACTATTTTCCTTGATCACTCTTACCATCATTGTAGTAACACTTTTCCTCTCCCCACTTTCATTATTTTCCTCCATTTCGTGACCATCACCCATGTAGAGAACCACTACTATGAGTGTACCTCACTTCCCCATAGCAATTTGCATTCATTTTTCTCAGTTCGGTTCCATGTGCTTAGAATATAGATGGATGTTGTTAAGGCACTCGTTCTCTTCAAACAAGATTTCTTTTAATTCTTTTTCATGCTCATTAAACTATGAAAAAGACACATGAAAAGCTCACTTTTAACTCATTTTTGTGCTTGTTAAACCATGAAAAAGACACATTACAAGATTAATTTTAACTATTTCTCTTTCTTGTTAAATCATGAAAAAGACACCTCAGGATTATACTTCTACCTCTTTCTTGGGCTCATAAAAACTGAACAAAAAATACATTATCGAGCACACTTTTATCTATCTTTTGCATTCATTAAACCGTGAAGGAGACTAAAAAAAACAGTGATAGTTTTTTAACCTTTGTTTTGTATTTACAAAAGTGGCAACATCAATCTTTCCACCCTTGAAGATGGCACATGTTTGTGTCATTTTCTTACATTTGAGTTATAATCTTTCCTAGTATCCATATACCATTTATATCAGTCATATACTCCATCAGTTGGTTACTATTCTAATCATTATGGAGAGTTGTAATTCTTCATGTGTTGTTGCACTATATTGAATGTAACACCCCTAGGTCTAACATGAGTTGTACATATAAACGTAAATTCTTTATAAGATGGTGAGCTGAAGAAACATGATATTTGGTTTGGTTATATGCGCATTAAGTTAGTGCGCGTAAATCTCACATCAAAGGGGTGTTCACATTTTTAAATAAATATAGCATGCAGTTTAATGTATCTAGCGAGCGCCTATGTAAGTGCGTAGGAATGGTGCCCTAAAAGAGGAACAAATCCATGTATACAATGTGCACTAGTGTAACTACACAAGGATAGTGCATTAAGAAGAAGAATGCACACATTCCATAAGTTTTGCATAGACCGACTTAGTGCGTGATCTTTGTATTTTTTAGGCTGGTGAGCCTAGACGCAAAAATACCAATACCTTTGCACTAAGAATGTAAATTTTATATAGGCTAGTGAGCGAGGTTGTTATATGCAAGAAGGCTTATGTGATTACTAGGCTAGAGGGACTAGATGTTAAAGGCGAGTGAACCTATTTTTGTAATATGTAAATACTCATATTATTAATGAAAAACACACCGCTACATGCAAACCGACCACATAAAAGAGTATGGGGGGACAAAATCCACTAGAAAGGGAAAATGGAGCTAAGAGTCTAGGAAGGGGCTAAGATAGAGGGCTTAATCCCATTGGAACATTATAATAATATTCCTTAAAGCTAGAGTAATGGATATTTTTATATATCCTAAGTATCGAAAGTAGGGACAAGGGAATCCTTTGGAGTGCCAAGTGTCCTAAACGACACATGCATATATATATATATATATATATATATATATATGGATATAGTGCAAGGAGGATTCGGGTGGAATATGATTAGTATTAACTATCCCGTCAGGAAAAAAAGTTATGAATTGTACCTTACAGTACTGGACTGCAATGGGAACCTGCACGTAGACTTGTTAGCTTAAGAGCGGAAATGAAGAAGTGGCAGGTTGTCAAGCATGTGGTAAAAGAGGCAAGTTGTTAGGCCCATGGGTATTTCCCTCTAGGTGAGATATTTTATATGTCGAAGAAGCGGGTTGTCAGGCCCATGAGTAGTTTCTATAGGCAGGAAACTACTCAGAATGGTTTCTTAGTGCGCTGGGAAATCTCTACTTGACTCTGAGACTTCCTGTACAACCTGTTGTTGAATCCCTAGAAGAAAAGTGGACCAGTTGAGGGATTGTTGAAAAGAGAAGAGGAAACCTTCCTGGGGTGGGACATGCATGTGGGGAATGAGAGACCGTAGGCTAGTTGTAGTAGTTGGCACCTTGGATGGAACCATTATGATTCTCATCAGACCTTAGACTGGATTAGTATTCCATTTTAACTGGTAGATTTTAGCCCCATCTCGGGGGTGACCCACTGCTGAGATTATGAGTAGTGTGTTCTATGGATGGGATGAATGTGGAAGGTCTACATATAGTTGGTGTTTATTTCCTGAGATAAGTGTTTTTCATGTGGTTATTTCAATTACCGTGTGTGTGAAATTATGAGTCTTTTGTCATGGCATCTTTGTTGTTAATTCTTTATATATATGAATTGTTATTTTTGCATTCATATTGTTACTATCTTATTCTTAATTTTTTTTATGTGTAGATCAATATTATTCATTAATTAAATGGTATCAAAAATTTGCAATTATGTCATGGCATGTTCCTAGCTTGGGGATGAGAATGTTACAAGAGTAATTTTGATGAGCCCGTAGAATGGGAAAGTTACAAATTGGTATGAGAGTTGTAAAGAGCGACAATTTTTTTAAGTGGCATAGCCCAGTTGGTGGTTGGGTATGTTACAAAATGGTATCAGAGTTGATAAGAGGATTTTTGCGTGGTGTGACCAGCCATGGTGGCTGGGTACATTACAAAATGGTATCAGAGGTCCAAGTTTCAACATTGAGCCTGTATGGGCCATTTAGATGAGCATAGAAGTGAACTTTTATAGGCGGTAGGTGAACTATTTGACAAAATGTTAGGAAGAGTTTGTTTGAAATTTTTTTGAAAAAAATGTTTACAGTGTTTTTCATGGTAAGAATTGGAAACAACCGGGTGAAATCGGGCCAAAAGCCCCAATTTGTGTTGTTAAAATTCCTAAGGAATTTGGGAAAATTGGTTAGAGGAAAAGTTTTTCAGGACTTTAATCTATGACTAGGAAAATTCAGACATGGAATTTTTCGTATTTGAAGTCAACATAAGGCTATGGTTGACTAGGTGAAATTGGTTACATAATTTTCCCAATTCGTGAAGGAATCGAAGAAAATTTAATGCCGGAAATGTTGATCAAATATGCACCCAAGTAATTGGTGGATATAGAGGTTTAATTTGTGTTTATTGGAGAGGAATTGATTAAACCTAATGGTTTCCAAGCAACCATGGTGAAATGGAATGGAATTGGGAAAAAACCCCAATTTCCTATAGCTAATAATGGAAAATTCAAAGTGGAAAGAGTCGAATTTGAAAGCAGTGTGCAAATGTTTATGTACCAGGATTGAATTTAGTTTTATTAAGATTAGTCACAAATCTCTAATGATTTTCCAAGAGGGAATTCCATTTTGGGTGAATTTAAGCATTTTTGGATTTTTTGGAAAATGTGTGAAATTGGAAAACCTTCAATATTTTCATACGTTGACGTCATCATGATGTGGAGGGGCCACATGTCAACTGAAATGGAATATGGTGATGTGTATTTCCATGGTGGCATGTAAACAGAGGAAGGTAGAGGAAAAATGGTTAAGTATTGGGACTTATTGTGAGTTTGTGAGTCTGTGAGTTCGAAGAAGTGGAAAAAAGGCTAAGTATTGGGACTTATTCTGAGTCCGTGAGTCCACGAGTCCGAAGAAGTGGAAAAATGGATAATTATTGGGACTTACTGTGATTCTTTGAGTCTGTAAGTCCATAGGTCCAAATAAGTGGAAAAAACGATAAGTGTTGAGACTTTTTCGATGGACTTATGAACTAAAGATTATAATATTGTGAGTCTATGAGTTCGTGAGTCCGAAGAAGTGGGAAAATAGCTAAGTATTGGGAATTATTGTGAGTCCATGAGTCTGTGATTCTGAAGAAGTGTAAAAATGGCTAAGTATTGGGACTTATTGTGAGTCCAGGAGTCCGAAGAAGTGGAAAAATGACTAAGTATTGGGACTTATTGTTTGTACGTGAATCTGTAAGTTCGTGTGTTCGAAGAAGTCTAAAAATGGCTAAGTGTTGAGATTTTTTGGATGAACTTATGAAATAAAGGTTATAAGACTATGATTCCATGATTCCATGAGTCTGCGAGTCCGAAGAAGTTGAAAATTGGCTAACTATTAGGACTTATTGTGAGTCTGTGACTTTGTGACTTCGTGAATCCGAAGAAGTGGAAAAATGGCTAAGTATTGGATTGTCACTCCATGAGTCCGCGAGTCCAAAGAAGTGGAAAAATGGTTAAGTATTGAGAATTTTCAGATGGACTTATGAAATATAGGTTACAATATCATGAGTCCATGACTCTGTGAATCTGTGCAGCCGAAGAAGTGGAAAAATGGTTAAGTGCTGAGACTTTTTGAATGGAATTATGAAGGAAAGGTTACATGTTTATAATTCCACGAGTCCGCAAAGGAAAAATAAACTAAGTATAACTGGTGTGAGCAGTAGGTATTGGCGTGTGAAACTGAAGTTTTTTGTAGTAGGTATTGGCACATGACAAAAAAGTGGTATCTTTAGGTATGAGTAACAAGGTAGGGTCAGTTCTTCAAAATGTGGAATGATTGCTTGGGGAAGATACCGTCTAAAGATGTCTATACTCAGAGTAATGGATATGCATGAAGATGATACCATGGAAGTGTGGATAAATGGTTTTCATAACAGGTGAGAGGATTGAAATTTTGGTAGAGGTACTCTAGGAAAAAGCATTATGAAGAGAATTTTTCACAAGATGATCGAAGTCCAAGACTAAAGAATGATAATGTAAGAGTCTAGATGCGGCCATGAAGGCTTGACAAGCGAAGAATATAAACTTTATGGGTGAATGAAATTACTACAAGAAATCCATTGATTCTAATTATAGTCGAATCAGGGAACAAGAGGGAAATATTTATTGGTTGAAGTAGTGAAGATCCATTCACCATAAAGAGAGTCAATATATAGGTAATACATCATGGGAAGGGTTTTTCTCAAAATAATGATCTGTCATGATGCTAGTTTCTGATAAAGAAAGACATAAGGTGTACTTGCAGATAAAGGAAACATTTCCAAGGGTTGGTCCTACAGTTTTGGGATAGAACCCCCATGATGGTTATCAAATTAGCATAGTGGAAGCTCAATTGTATGAAAACTTTAGAGTGAAGTAATGTGGGTGTGTCCATGATAAAGAAGTGCCAACAGGTGCATGAAAAATGCATTATGTATAGATTGGATCCACAAAATGCAATCATGTTCTAAGGAAATGTTTTTCCATACAGGGAGGAAAGATTCTAGGATGGATTCATGTTCTTGAACATATTAGGATAATGAAACAATGCTTATGAATGGAAAACAACAAGGAACCATGAAGAAGAAAATGATTATATGCTTGGCATAGAATGCAAAAGGAACAAAATCTAAGGAGAATCTATATCAAGTGGAACAAAGCCATAAGTGACATTACAGAGGTGGAAAGTATCACTTGAATCTATGATGGCAAGTAAGAGAATTGCTAACTCCTTCTAGTTAATTCTATGAAGCTAGAAAAGAAGACATTGTGTACCATTGCAACATGTTGAGATTGGCTATGCAAGTCAAGTTAAAACCAAATGGCCAAGAAAGGAGAAACGATTGGTTCAAGAAACCACAAGTGTTGAAGTGTTTAGTCAAGGAAAGGTTGAACCAATTCGGTCCAGAAAAGTAAATGGAGGTTGAGGATGTAAATTCAATAAGAGAGCATGATTGGAAATGTAATTTGATCATGTATGTGTTTGGTCAAATGGATCCAAGAACTAGTTTAATGTTGAAATTAATATCAACATAGTATGTGTCTGGAAAAGAAAAGTTAGCCAAGAGTGGATTCATTAGAAAAGATCCCAGGGAAGAAATAATCATGTACAATGATTACAGTGAGAGCACAAAAGGGATGCATGAATATAGTTAGACTTGGGGGCAACCATGAATGACCATGAAAGTTGTACATGCAGAAACAGGTTGAAGCAATTGTTGTAGCAATAAGCATGATATGACATGTTGGACAACCATACTTAGCACAATAAATTGGCATGCAAATGCATTTATGAGCATGATGTTGATGCATTATTAGTGCATATAAATATGAATTGATGAATGAAGATTTATTAATATATGTGTATAACATAATAAGACTAAGATTAGTCTATTGACTAAATATGAATTGGCATGCAAATGCATTTATGAGCATGATGTTGATGCATTATTAGTGCATATAAATATGAATTGATGAATGAATATTTATTAATATATGTGTATAACATAATAAGACTAAGATTAGTCTATTGACTAAATATATATTAATATGAAAGATGCTAATGGACATTTTTGTACAAGGAAAGAGAGAATTCTTGCATGATTGCAAATGTTGCTAATACTATTGTTGCACATGGAATGGAGCAACAGAAATTTAAAGTGTGGATTATAAGAATTATAACAGAGGCATGAGAGATTCTATTGTTATCAACTATCCAAGTAGCATTAAATTTTATTTAATGGCAACTATGCAAGTATGAGTTTTTGCTAAAGGAAATTTTGGTAAAAATTTCCTTAGCCAAAGTTTATTTTATCATATTATCATATTATTGAATGAATTAATAGAAATAAGATACCACTAGGTGAGGTAAAGGATAGAGGCCTATAATAATTATCAAAGCTTCTTAGATTTTGAATGCATATAATGACATAGTAGCATGCCATGTTAATTTGGTTAGGAGGTAATAACCAAAGAAATAAAAGGTACGAACCTCTTATAGGAATGGATGCTAGAAAAGTTAGTCATGTATGAGACCATGACATGGTTGGTTATGGAAAGACTTGGTTATGGAAAGGCTATGTACTACACACATATCCAATTAACTTCCTACTTATAAATAATATTTGGACTACAACCTTTTTCTAACACTAATGAAGACCACAAAATTATATTCTTGTTCTAGTGTTCAGGTCGAAAAGGAAGGCATCCAAATAGTTGAGCAGGCAATAGGAAGAGTATGGAGAATGTGTCAAGGCATTGGCCAAACTTTCCAGTTTATCAATGGTGAGATACATGAATTAGATATAGAGAATTATAAAAAACATTGGAAATATGCATTGAATAGATATGCATTAAGAGTTGCACTCATGCCTAGTAAGTGGTACAATTGCACTTATGAATGATAAAATTGTTATGTTTGAGTGCATTATTGAATGTGTTTTGTGATTGCATACATATATGATATTTAATGGAAATGTTTATGTTAACAACCAAAATGTTACAATTATTCCTAACTCATGGAGTTGAGGACGCTCAAGGGTTGTTAAACATTGCAACAAGAAAGTTGCAAGTCAAGTACTCACATGAGCATTGACTAGAGGTTTTTTATGTTCAAGAAATAGAGTAATAAGAGCTAGAAAAGGAAAGTATAATTTTTGGACATGCGGCCGCAGAGAAAGATAATTCATTATAATAAATAAATATTTTGATGGCTATGATTGAATTGCTAAGTATAGACAATTCTGAAATCACTAGTGAGCCTTTGCAAGTATTACAATAGAATTTTATGGTACCTATAATACTAATCATATGTTTGGTTGAATGCAAGGAAAGATTGCAAGAAAAGTGGTGTCAAATGTGGCATTGTTGAAATCCATAAGAAATACTAAATCATGTGGTTGCAACAACCAAGAAGATTATGAGGGGGAATCTCATACTTGGGGAAAAGATGAATTTCCTTATGAAATGAATTTGAATTTCTAAATGAAGTTTTTATAATATTCTCTCATAATGACTATATGTGTGTGATACAAATAAGATAATATTTATTAAATTTGGATTGTTTGGGAAGAACAACTTGTATTGAAGACACTAGAGTCCTATAAATGTAGAACCTTGGTGGAATTATGGTAATGAGTTAGCGCTCTCCTTGGGTGTGAGAGCCTTGGAAAGATGGATCATTGAGGGAATGTGTAGCAGTGACGAGATACCTAAGCTTGGAAGGGTGAGTGAAACAAGGAATAGGGAACTCAAATATGCTTATGGAATGGTAGTTGTAATCATGAGGGTGTGTCAAATAAAACAGTGAGCTGAATTCTTTCCTGAAGCAACTCTATGGAATAGAGCAAATGACTTCTAGATATAGTATGAATACATGATGTTGGTGCTTGACAACAGAGCACCAGGTGGATAAAAATAGTCTTTTGCAAAGGCTTGGATATTTTTGACGCATTTTGAATTGAACTTGGTATATAATGCATTGAGGACAGTGCATAAATTAGGGGGAGGGGAATGTAATAGCCTTGGGACGAACCCCATTTGTACATATAAATTTAAATGTTTTATAAGTTGGTGAGATGAAGAAACATCATATTTGTTTTGGTTTTTTGCGCATTAAGTTAGTGCGTGTGAATATCACATCAAACAGATTCACACAGTTTTAAATAAATATAGCGCGTAGTTTAATGTATCTAGCGAGTTCCCGTGTAAGTGTGCAAGAATGGAGCCCTAAACGAGGAACACATTCATGTATGCAATGTGAATCAGTGTAAGTGTACAAGGATAGTGCACTAAAAGAAAGAATGCCCACATTCCAAAAGTTATGCACGGAGCGACTTGGTGCGCGATCTTTGTGTTTTTGAGGTCGGTGAGCCTAGATGCAAAAAGACCAGTACCTCTTTACTGAGAATGTAAATGTTTTATAGGATGGTGATCTAGGTTTTTATAGGCCATAAGGCTTATGTGATTATTAGGCTAGAGGGCCTAGATGCTAAAGGCAAGTGAGCCTTATTTTGATATGTAAATACTCATATTATTAATGAAAAATGTGTCGTTGCATGCAGACTGACCACATAACAGAGTATGGGGGGATAAAATCCATTAGAAAAGGAAAGGGGATCTAAGAGTATAGGAAGGGGCTAAGATAGGGGGATTAATCCCATAGGAATATTATAATATTATTCCTTAAAGCTAGAGAAATAGGGACATGAGAGTCCCTTGGAGTTCCAAGTGTCCTAAAAGAAACATGCATATATATATATATATATATATATATATATATATATATATATATATATATATATATATATATATATGGATATAGTACAAGGAGGATTCGAGGGGTTTATGATCAATATTGACTATCCCTTCAAGAAAAGTAGTTGTGAATCATATGTTATAGTACTCGACTACAACGAGAAACTGTACCTAGAATACTTAGCTCAAGAGTTGAAAGGAAGAAGAGGCAGGTTGTCAAGCCTCTGGTCGAAGAGGCAGGTTGTCAGGTCCAGGGGTATTTCTCTTCAGGTCAGAGATTTTCTATGTCGATGAAGCCGGTTGTCAGGCCCGTGAGTAGTTTCTCTAGACGAGAAACTACTTGGAATGGTTTCCTGGTGTGCTGGGAAATAGCTACAGAGCTATGAGACTTCCTTCCGAGCTTGCTACTCAAGCCATGGAAGGGAAGTGGGGAAGTCGAGGGACAGTTGAGCAGATAAGGGGAACACTTCCTGGGGTGGGACATGCATGTACAAAATGAGAGACCGTGGGCTATTTGTAGTAGTTATCACCTTGGAAAACCATTATGTTTCTTATCAGACCTTATATTGTCTTAGTATTCTCTTTACCCTCATAGATTTTATCCCCACTCGGGGGTGACCTACTGATAAGATTATGAGCAGTGTGGTCTATGGCTAGGAGGAACGTGGAATTTTTGCATGTAGTTGGTGTTTATTTCCTGATATAAGTGTTTTTCATGTGCTTATTTCAATTATTGTGTGTGTGCAATTATGAGTCTTATGTCATGGAATCTATGTTGTTAATTCTTTATATATATGAATTGTTATTGTTGAATGCATATTGTTATTATCTTTCGCTTAACTTTGTTTATGTGCAAAGAACTATTATTGTTAATTAAGTGGTATCAAAAATCCGTAATTCCGTCATGGTGTGTTCCCAGCTCGTGGTTGAAAACGTTACAAGAGTAATATTTTTGAGTCCCTAAGAATGGGAAAGTTACAAATTGGTATCAAAGATGTAAAGATAGAAAACAAATTAAGTGGCATATCCCAGTTGGTGGCTAGGTATGTTACAAAATGGTATCAAATCTGATAAGAGGGTTTTTGTGTGGCATGGCCAACCATGGTGGCTAGTTACGTTACATCAATGGTGCTCTTGAATATTTCTATTAGATCATCATTATGTCATGATGTATATTCAAGGGAAGTTAATCCTGAGTCTTCCATTTGTTGTCTTATTGACCATTCGAGTCAACCATCCCCGTGTCAATTGTATT
The DNA here is from genome assembly GCA_000966675.3 of Picea glauca. Taxonomy (NCBI): domain Eukaryota; kingdom Viridiplantae; phylum Streptophyta; class Pinopsida; order Pinales; family Pinaceae; genus Picea; species Picea glauca. Next base: position 38,189 of record JZKD02S1819900.1, read on the forward strand.
TGGTGATTCTTTCTCTTTACATCATCTCTCGTTGTATGTTTCATGTCGATTGATGGGGATGCATTAAGGATATATTTCAATGGATATTTTTCTATCAACTTCAAAACATTATCTAGGAGAGGGATCAAGAAACCAACTAGTATCGATGGTGGATTCACCTCATTCAATCCTAACCAATTGATTCTATGAGTGTTCGACATAAAATTTTCTATTCACACTCGCTATATTGTACTAGGTACCTTGGGGTCCATTTTCATCATTTTTGGGTTCCCTCGCATCTTTTAACAATATACCTCAATGACTAGTAGTCACATGGTTTCGACCATGATCGATATCGACTCATTTATTCAGATGTTGTAGAATTATACCATTAGGGTTTGGGATGAATACCTTTTTTCTTGGGACCACATCACTCATTCATATCACCCCTCCCATGTTGGGATGGATTATATCACTATTGTATGAGTACTTTGAAAACTATGGGGGCGCTCTCATTGGTGCTTGATGTCTTCCTAATATATACTATGACAAAGATTCACATTGTGTTTTCTCACGGCTATGATTTATTTGATGACATGGATCACTGTGTACATTTTTGTGCCCATTGTCTTGCATTTTACTTCATGGATCCATAGTGTATTTTGTTGGTGAGCATGCTTTGTATCTCTTTCAAGCATGGGTATGGCTACCTAGGGGATAATATATATATATATATATATATATATATATATTTGATGTAGTATTATATGTACTCCTTGGATTCTTGATGTTTTATCTCCCTCCTTATGATGCCTCACATTGTTATGGACTATTGTAATGTGTTTCGGCCATCAGTTCCTCTTCTTACCTCACACATTAGGGATCATTTGTAACAACCTTATTTTCCACCCTAGAGACTCATGGGGGACCCATTGATGCTTAATTGTTGAGATGCACTCTTCTCCATTGTATTAACAATGATTTTGAGGGATGTCATTCTCCATCTACTTGATAGAGTGTGAACAATTGCTAGTTGCATCACTAGAATTGAACGAGCAGTTGTTGGTGAGTTTCGAGGAGATTAGTGTTGGATGAGTTGTTTCTCTAATGATATGAGCTTAGGAATTTTAATATAGTCGAGGTTCACTCATTTCTAGATATCTAGAAGCATCCCCTATCCCCTCCACAATCTATATAAATAAGGCATTCCATGGGAAAGGGGAGGAAGAATCATTTGCAAGAACATGTTGCAGAAATTTTAGAGGAGCTCTTTTACATAGAATAGTCTTCATATCAGATTAGTCTTGCTTGTGTGAGGGATAGGGAGGAGCTAGAGTATGAATCTAGGAGGACTACATGATCATTCAAGGTATGACTACATTGATGCATCTATCCTTCATCTGTTATGTGTGTGTGTGTGTGTGTGTGTGTGTGCGTGTTTTCCCCTTCCCAAATATGTTGTATTCAAGTTTTCATGGTAGATTTGGTCTTGCCTTGGGTAGATTAGATTATATCTAGAATAGATTTGGATTTCCTAATGCTTGAAAGGGTTTATAGATTGGTATTTGCTTTTCACTTGTGTGAAAGAAGAAGATTGCAGAAGCTGAAGCTACAAAGTTGCGTCAGCAACGATACAAAAGGAAAACCATCGGTTAATAATTTATGCCTCTCTTCCCTCTAATGAAAAAGGAAAGAAGTTTGATTAGATCTAGTGAAACCTCATAATGATCTATCTCTCTATTTGTCTTTTATCAAAGGAAAATCCAAGGGAGGTCTTGCTTATCCATAGATGATATTTGTGTGCAACAATGTCAAATCAATTATAAATTCTTAATCATTCAATATATGATACTTTGAAATCTAATATCCATGTTAATTCAATTTTTCACTTTTTAAATTCAATTTCTATTATTTTCATTTTTCTAATTTAATTTTACAATTTTAGAATTTCAATAGGGTGGGTTATATTCATTAAAGAAGGTTATATTTAAGTTAATAAAAAATTAATGAAATGATCATTGGTAGGTTTGGAGCTACGCTTAGAACTTAATTTTGAACTATCATTAAAGAGGGTTATATTCCAGTTAATAAAAAAATAATGAAATGATCATTGGTAGGTTTGGAGCTACGCTCATGCAAGAGCTAGATAGGAAATTTATCTCACATATCATGGGTTGGGTACAATCCTTTATTTGGAAATGTGTGGGAATCAAAGCTTGCATGGAGAAAAGGGAAATTCAAGTAGAGATTTTAGATGGTTTTTATAAGCAGTTTTTGGGATAGCAAGATGGAGATGGGTTTTGGGAAAGTTCACTAGACATATTGTGAATGAATACATATTGGTTGATTTGTGTTTTTATATCCAAGAATCAGGTTGTGTGCTTGCAAGTGATATTTTTCTATTGAGAAAATTGCTCTAGAGCTTTAAGGTGGTGACTATGAGCAGTCTTGGAATAGTTGATCATTCATGGATTCCCCAACTAATAGATTTCCTAGATGAACATGTGTTGGAGCCCTGAGGGAGGTGAGATACACCAAAGGATTGCATGGTACAGAAGGGGATCCCATTCCTTAGACCGTGTAGGTTGAGGAGGAAAAAGAATTGGTGAATTGAACCTTTATTACAACTTCTTACAAGGGATATAATAAGAGTAAAGAAAAAAAAATTAAAAAACACATAAAAGAAAACCAAACACTAACTTGTAATGTTTCTATAATTCAATAGAGTTACTATTATAGCATAAATAAAATGGAGAATATTAAAAGAAAATAGGAAAAGAAGTAATGGGGCTACTTGCACTCACAAATATGGATTGCAACTATACATATGAGCAATAGAAGAAGACATGTGCAATGCATACCAAAACAATTGTTTATTTATATTGATAATATTTTTGGATACACATTTATATTTATATATTTATCACAAATGTGGATTGCAACTATACATATGAGCAATTAAGAAGACATGTCCAATGAACAGCAAAAAAATGTTTTTTTATACTGATAAAATGGTTGGCTACACAGTCTCATTTATATCTTTATATAGATAAACTGGAAAAATACTTTAACAAGATTCATTATGCATTTTCTATAAAAGCTTTTTTTAACAAATATAACATTTGGTTGTTGGGCCTGATTAAACTGTGTCTTATGTTTTTGGAAGTTTCAAAACACAAGACACTGTTTAATCTAGAAAGCTCAACAACAATATGACTACTAACCATGAAAACCTTCACTCTCAAAAATAACATTTCTACAAAATGATAAAATTATATACAAAATATCAGATGTACATAAACCTTTTACTAAAAACATTTTACAACACAACAGTAAATTGACAATCAATACTAAAATTATTGTTCATTAAAAAAAACTCAAGATCAATCCCTTCAAAATCGACCATGCAAAAGTTTGCTTTGCCAAAGGAGGGTGAGCATCAACAATTTTGCCCACACAACAAAACTTCACATATAACAGAAACACTATTCCTGTACCCATCTATTAAAAAAAACTCAAAATCAATCCCTTCCAAATTGACCATGCAAAAGTCTGCTTTGCCTTTTGCCAAAGAAGGGTGAGCTTCAACAATTTTGCCCACACCACAAAACTTCACATATAACAAAAACACTATTCATGTACCCATCTATTAAAAAACTCAAAATCAATCCCTTCAAAATTGACCATGCAAAAGTCTGCTTTGCGAGGGTGAGCTTCCACAATTTTTCCCACACCACAAAACTTCACATATAACAGAAACACTATTCCTATACTCATCTATCTGGTATTTGCCCACACCACAAAACTTCACATATAACAGAAACACTATTCCTATACCCATTTATCTTGTACTTCACCTTATGCTTATTTCAATTCCTTAATAAATAATAAATATTAAAAGAAAATTACAGAAATGATCTTTATTCAACCAAAGAGTGATAGAAACCGTTCAGAAAAAATTGAAAAAAACACAGAAATAATTGAAATAGAGTTATTGAATATTAATTATATCAAAGTTCAGAAATATTTACATATTTTGAGTAAACACACTAACAAGCCATTATTTCCAAATGAAACATTTGAAGGTGGACGCAAATAAAACTTTTGAAAGATGAAAAGCTACAGCACATGCATCAATAAGCCATCCAAAGATTAGTTGTCGTTCTGTTCCAAACATTGTAATCAGTTAGTCAGAAGTGGCTCTGAGCTGCTGTACTCTGGCACTGAGGTCGGCTTGCTCTGACTTGCCGATATGGTCTAGTAATGAAGCAGCCTTACGCTTAGCTCTTTCCGTGCCATTCTGGACTAAATCTGACAAGGGTTCATAAGCTCTATGTTCTCGGGCTGTGACAAGATGCTGGGGATCAGTTTTGCACAATGCAAGCAAGACATCAGTGGCATTTTCCCTGTTTCGAGGAGAACTAGTTCTGATCAAATCTACCAATACTGGGATTGCCTCAGCATTACCAATAGCTATTATTCCCTCATGATGGCCTGCAAGAATTGCCAGCGTAGTCAAGGCTTCATCAACCATCCCTGCACTGGGATCTACCAGCAATTGCATCAACGGGCCCACAGCACCAGCTCTCACAGCCCTTGCCTTGTTATCTTGATAAATTGATAAATTGAAGAGTGCTGTAGCAGCATCTTTCTTACCTCTCTGGCTCCCATCACTAAGCAAGCCAACCAAAGCAGGCATTGCACCAGATGCACCTATAGTGTCCCTGTTATCGTCGAGAGCTGACAAGCTAAAGAGAGCTGCAGCAGCATTTTCTCGTGCTTGCATGTTGCCATTCTTGAGAACCTCAACAATGGGACCAGTTGCGCCAGCCATGACTATTGCACGCTTGTTGTTTTCACAGATAGAAAGGTTAAGAAGAGCTGTCACAGCATGCTCTTGCGTTGTAGCATCTGGTGTGGACAAAAGATTAACTAGCAATGGAATGCCCCCACCCTCTGCAATACAAATCTTGTTCTCTGCATTTGCCTTGGATAAAAGACGGAGTTCACCAGCTGCTGCTCTTTGGTTCTCCGGAGACCCATTTGACAACTTTTGCAAAAGGACCTTCACAGTTTCTCGACCAACAGACTTATCAAACTCAGATCCAGATCTGCTCGAGCCCGATCTGTTTCGCAGTTCAACACCATTAGATTCACACCAGGCTTCAATCAGACTTCGAACTACATAGTTAGGTATCAAATTTGTGTGCAACAAGATCTGCTGTGTTTTAGGACAAGTTCTGTGTCCGGAATCTATCCATTTCTGTATGCAAGACCGCTCATATGTCTGCAAAGCAATAATAGCCGGCCATACGTCCGTCCACATAAATAAATACCACATAGAAACCACAAATCAGTATTTTCTTTGAGTTAAGAAGCCACAATTGCGTGCCAAGATATTAAGTTAAAAGATTTCGTACCTGTCCTGTAGCGACAATTACAGGATCTGTCATTAGCTCCAGGGATATTGGACAGAGAAATTCATTAGGAAAAACAGGAGAACTGGGTTYCATCGTGTATACCTGTTTGGAAGAATTTTAGAAATGTTTTAATGAAAATAACCCTAAATTATATAGCTTGAGTKGGTCTAATGGTTCARAACATGTGTTTCCTCTTAAGAGGTTACAGGTGCAAATCCAGAGGGTGGTAGGGTATGTATACCTTCGTACACTTTACTAGTCAAATCGTTGGGTGGAGAGGGGTCCCTTGTCCCAYAAACAAGGGGGTCTCATACACCAATTTGATGTGCTGSCTTGGCCCTSACCTTAAAAATAGATTATTATTTATATCAGACAGAGAAAATGAGRAAAAACTGGAGATGTGGGTTCCATTGTGTATAATTGCTTGGAAGAATTTTATAATTGTTTTAATGGAAATAACCATAATCATACACAGCTATAAGTAGAATAGTTGGACATTTGCATGAGTCAAATTTCTAAAATATATATATATATATATATATATATATATATATATATATATATATAATTAAATAATATTAAAAAATAAAAGAAGCTGTGTTTGGGTATAATTAAAGTCATTACTCGGTGTAATTATGATGGTTACCAGGAATGATTGTTAGTCTCCACATCTAAGTTTAATTTTAACAAATGACATGTTGAAGTCATAACAATTATATTATTGTAATGGTTTTTATCCCTACTGTTCGGGCTTACCCTAAATATTATCCAAAAAAGAGGGAAAGTTCTCTGAAAATTCTAGGGTTTACCTTGAATACTATTTTCTAAAAGAGGAGTACTCTGAAAATTCTAGGGTAATATTACCTCTAAGTTTAATTTTAACAAATGTCATGTTGAGCTCATAACAACTATATTATTATAATGACTTTTATCTTTATTTACTCTAAATAAAATCATAATAAAAAGAGAAACTGTTCTGAAAATTCTAAAGTTTACCTTAAATACTATCTTTTTTAAAATTTAAAAGAAAAGTACTCTGAAAATTTTAAGATTTACACTTAATACTCTCCTCTACAAAAAGGAAAGTACTCTGAAATTCCAAAGTTCACCGTGAATACTATTCTTCAAAAGAGTTTACCTTGAATACAATCATTAAAAAAAGAAAAATACATCAAAAGAGTTTACCCTGAAAGAAAAATACTATAAAGTTTTTCGGACCTTAAAAAAATCAAGATATAATAAAACACGAAACCACTACCTGTAACCATAACCAGCTTTGTCTACCATCCAAGTTCTTGGAAGGAAGTATTATGTGCCCAAAGTTGTGTATAGGGTAAGATGAGGCTTGTAAGTACATTTTTATATATTTATAGAAGATTACATGAAATGGTCAATTAAGGTCGGTGTTAATGATGAGTGGTATATATGTAATAAATTATCATGTTATTATTATTTTTTTTAAATAAAATAGTCAATTAAGGTCGGCGTTAATGATAACTGGTATATATGTAATAAATTAATGTTATTATTTTATTTTTTTTAATTATATATTAAACAGATTGAGTCAAACTTTTTTATTATTGGAAATAGTGGATATTTTAAATAAATTTAATTAATTTATTATTTGTGTGAGTGTTTTAGTTTAAAGTATGGTATTTATGCGACATGTTATGGTAATAATGAAGTTGTACGTAAGAAGCTGGTTATTAACTTATTTATATTAAAATAAATTTACAATCAAGTATATACTTTATTGGTTATTAAGTTATTTATATTAAAATAAATTTACATCAAGTATATATTTAAGATATATATTTTAGATGAAGTGTTTATTTGAAATATTAAAAATATTTTTAAATTTAACATAATTTATATTTAAAAAGGTTAAATGAAGTGTTTATTTGAAATATTAAAAATATTTTTAAATTTAACATAATTTGTATTTAAAAAATTTAAAAATATTTATTATTTAAAAATATAATATTTTATATGATGGATTTTTTAATTTATTTATAAAGAAAAATGGTAATATTTTATATGTAGATTGATTTTTTAATTTTTCAATAATAAAATAATAATAATAATAAATTTAAAAAATTGTCTTGAATTTTTTTTATTTTTAAATAATATTTTTTTTATAAAAAAAAAATATTATATTAAACATAATTATAATTAAACATACAGACTTAGTGAGCCTAATGATTAAGAACATGTGTTTCCTCTTAAGAAGTAGAGGTCAAATATAATCTAAAATGACTCTTAGTAGGGTTCAGATTATAAAAATTAAAGTTTCATCATTATTTAATATCAATTTATACTTAACATGATTAACAATGTGAACATAAAGTTTCATTATTATTTACTTTGTTTAAAAATGATTTGACTTTTTGAATCATTGTTTTATGCTTAATCACTAAACTAAATTTTATAAAAAATTAAGACAAATCAAAACTACATAAACACATTAATCTAGATTAAATTATTTTACAGGATGAAAAACCAAACATAATCTAAAATGATTAAACATAAAAATCTGACTCGACTCTCACTCTTACCGTTAACATTATCACAATTAAAGTTCCAACATTATTCACTATCAATTTATGGTACATGCTTAACACTTCGGAGATATGTATTCACACTCTCACAATAGAGTTCCATCATTATTTACTTTATTTATCCATCATTATTTACTTTAGATATGACATGAATAATCAGATTGTTATCACATATATTTGTCAAGAGTTGTGTGTGTTTTGTCAATATTCAGGAATGTATCCATGTCCTGTCTTTTTCTCCTTCTCGCAGGCCAAGTCTTAAGTTTTTATCTTTCGACTGATTAAATCGGTCTTTGTTTGCCCCTTTTTGTTTTAAAGAAACCCGGTTTCTCTTAATGTCTTACTCGAAAGGAGTTTTGGCTCGAAGCCTTTCTATTTTTCCTTCTCTTTTGTTTTAGTCTCTAGTCCTTCTGTTTTCCTAGCCCACAACAAGTCGCCCAAGTCCTTGTTCACACAAGCCGCAGCCATGGACATCAAGAACAACTTTCATAAAAGTCCACTTCGGGCTCGAAATGCAAGCAATGGACGGGTTCAGTTTTCAGCGGTGGGGATCCCTTGTGGAGTTTAGATCAACAACCCTTGGGTATTCGGAATTCAAAAATTGTGCGAAGTATAGCACCAGAGCAAAAGCCTGAAGTGTCGAACGCCCAAAGTGAATATGGAATTTTGATCTGCGAGGGCCACACGTCCTTAGATCAAGCGTTTCAAGAATTTTACTTCAGAGGATTGCGCGATTTGTGCATCGAAAAGTCTCGAAGTGTTGAAGCACGTGACACAGTCACCATTCAGGACACATTGCGCTCATTCCAGGTCACTAGGGTATAGCACATATCACCCTCCTTTTTATGAAAAATCAGTAGTCGTGACATCATATGACGTCAAGCCGCCACGTCGTTTCGACGATTCTCCTCCGAGAGTTGTTTTTTATGTTTCACTTTTGAGATTGTTGAAGTTTGGAGACCCAAAACCATCTCATCCATCGATCCCAGGGGGTCATACGTTGTCAGATCCATAACTCTAGGTAAAATCACTAAAGGCAGAGGAGGTTTGAGATTTGAAAGGCTTGAAGCCTAAATCACGAATCAAATCATGGTCATCGGTTTGAGAAGGTATAGATCTGATCCATTGATCTAAAATTGTCAAAGCTAAGACATTGATCATAGGGACTCATCGTAGATCAAAATATTAGTGGTCGTTCTCTATTGCGGAGTTGGAAGGTGCTCGAGTTTTAAAATTTCGAAGGTGGGCCACAATCAATTCCATGGTTTTGAGAAGGGGACATGTGGTGGCTCAAGGTGAATTGCGGGGAAAAAAAAAGTTTGTTTCCAAACCACTTTTGAGCAGCCCTGCAATCACATGTTTATATGGTGTCCTATCTGAGAGCAGCACGTGACCACCCCATGAGCTTTAAGTCATGTTGAGTCCCTGAGGAAAAATAAAATGGAAGTAGGTTTGGTGGTTGAAACCTCGGCTCACCCCATAAATGGAAGGCATGAAGGATTTGGAGCTATCAACCCGTGGTACCCCTGCAAGCGGATCATTCTGCCAACCCATGTTGATCTGAGCTCGCGTCTGACAGAGGGATACATGCATATCCTGACAGAAGGCTGCTCAGAGGAAATGCTTTGAATGTAGTGACCAGATCACACTCATGATAGTCAGGAACTGATTTGAGTATAAATAGATAGTTTTGATATTCTGTTAAGGTCATTAACTGGTTGAGCAAGGCTCCCTATTTTGTAATAGTTTGATGCCATAGCTATTCTCTGGTTATGTATCAAATTTGAGACTTTCGCATTAATAGAATTCATCCTCTTTTCGTCTCTCTATAAAGATTGTGCTAAAACACTTGGGCATGGAAGATCTAATCGAGGGTGGTGATTATATTGTAATGTAGGTTTGATTACAGTGGTTTCGTGACCATTTTTAGTCAGCTCCCATGTTATCTTATTTTTCCTCATACTGAAGGACTCGGGCATGGAGGATCCAGTCGAGTGGTTGTAGTTTCATTGTGATGAAGGTTTGATCATTGTGTTGCTACGACTATGTTCCTGTGACATATTTCATTGTTTGAAGCTTAAGTTCAAGAGTGTTCTTGAACCTGATTTTTTCTTCACCAAGCTGCTTGAAAGCTTGATGCCCATGGAAGACTTGTCCACTTTCTCATTAATTATTCCTTCTTCTCGCCCTTAAACTCAATTCACTGACTAAAGTTAATGAGGCCCTCACTTCCCTGTGTATTGTTTGCCCAGTTTCGGTGTTAGAATCATTCTTGTACTAAGTTTTGTCCATTTGACTTCCACTCATAAAACCAACATCCACCAAACATTTTGATGGGTACTAGGCTTATCCTCTCGCAATCTGAGGGTGAATCTCAAAGCTAACACAGATTATGTTTAACACTCACTAGATAAGTATTCACACTCATAAAACAAAGTTACATCATTATTTACTACAAACAAAAACCATTTTTCTTTTCTAAAACATTGTTATTAAATATAAATATAGCATTAATAACTTGATTATTCTTAATCTTTAGTAAATAAGAATTCATACACTTAATGGGGAGATTTATATTGTTATGAAGATTTACATGGTTTCTAATATTTTTTTTTCATAGATAGATCTCGAAGAATAGAATGTGCCAAATATTTAGATAAAAAAAATTTAGATTTTTTATATATCACATTGTAGTTTGTTAAATGAAAGGAGACATTCTGAATAATTTTATATACAAAAAAAAATTAATTTAATATAAATGATGTTTTTTTAATATCACTATACAATGAATTCTAATGGTTTTTCTCATGATATATTAGATAAAATGTTCCTTGGAGTGAGGAGTGGAGAGGCCC
>JZKD02S1819900.1:49010-64155 GCA_000966675.3 Picea glauca
GCCTTGTGCTAACACATCCAATCTAGCATCCACTTGGGCTTTGAATGATTCAAGAATTTCTTTCAAGGTTTGAGATGAAATAGCCATCTGATCACCCTATGAACTCTTCGGTCCTACAGTCATTATGAAGAAACTCAAAAAAATTGACCCAATAAGTTTCGACAGAAAATCGCGGCTTTTTCTGGAAAAACCCTAAAAAACTGCTGAACTTAAAATGCTCATAACTTCACTTCCCGGACTCCGTTTCGGCTGATTTTTTTTCTGAAATTGGGTGAAATTGTGAGAAGAACTCAGATCTGTAATTTATTTGGGCAAATTTGGCCTCCAATTGCTACAGAAATAAAAATAAATCGCGCCGTCGTCCGCAGAAAAAACCCTGAAAAATTACAGATTTTAAAACCTCAATATCTTGACCTTCCGGACTCCGTTTCGGACAATTTTTTTTTTTAACTTGGGTGTTTTTCTGAGAGGAACTTAGATCTACAACCCTTTTCTGCAAATTTTATACAGAATTATACTTAAAATGTCTGGAATGTCGCGGCCCTCTTTTTTTTCTCCGAAAAAAACAATCTGCAAAAAATAAAAAATATTTGCCCACAACTCCGGCCAAGGAAAGTGCTCTGATACCAATTGTTAAGAACCTAATACTGATCTGAAGATATAAACACCACAAATACTGAATACACAATAGATCCACAAAGCACTATAGAAGAAACCACACTTTATTATTATCAAACCCTTGAGGTAGGGAAACACCATACAATGGATCCTATTATGGAAGGGATCCTCTTCTGTTCACTTGCCTCTTCGAGGGGGCATCCTCCTAATGAGTTTCAGCTCCAAATACAATAATTCTCTTCATGTCTCATTACATTGCTTGAACCCCTTTATATAGTGCTACCATCACCTAAGAACATTCTAGAGGAGGAATATTCTAGAAGTAGAACNTTATTTTTTACCTGGGCACATTCTAGCCAAATCACTCTTGGCTACCTTTGTTTTTCCATCTTAATACTAAGATGATATTAACATTCAAATTTTATTTATTTTCTGGATCTATCTATCCCAACTCATACTTGGATGAATTACAATTCCAAAACATGATGTTTTATAGACCTTGGATTCTTAAACATCCATTTACTTTTCAACTGAGCTACTTTATCCCTTTCCTGACTGAGTACCTTAGTATTTGAGGTTTCTTGTATCCTTCTCTACTCTTTTCCCACTAGTCTTAAACTTGACTTGCATAGCCAATCTCTAGCATAATGTAAGGATGCACATATGCCCCATTTTTTAGATGCATATAATTACTTGACATCCATTTTTTAAACATTTCTTCAGCTTCCTTGCTGAAATTTCTCTAATATCTACATCCCTCATAATTCCTTGGACTCACCTCATATTTACTTCTTCATCCAGGCAAGGGAGTTCCTTGTTATGACAATCTAATATAACATGTCGTTGGTCCAACCAATCCATACCAATTAATCATTCATAAGAACCCAATGGAAGTATGTTCAAATATGCCATGGTACTTAGCCCATTCATTTCCACTGGACATGATTTAACCAGCTCGACAATGTTTCTCTTGGTTCTTGTAGCTAGTTGTACCAGCCAACATTTCTCATGCTTGCTTCTTGGAAAAAGAAATCTATCCACAACTTTAAAATATATGTAATGTCACTAGCCCCTGAATCTATCAAAGTAGTAAAGGAATGGTTATTGATCATACCTTCTACTTCAATCATGTGTGATTGAAACTCTTCTTGCGTGTTGTCTAGGGATGCATAGATCCTTGGTACACTTCTTCCCATGTCCTCCATTGTTTCAGATTGTTGTACATTATGGACAACTCTCACTTTGCCACTTCTGTGAGGAAAATATATATACATAAGATCTCCTTTACAACCCTAAAATTGAATAGGTGGATGCCTTGGCCTTGGCCCACCTACCTAAGTCATTCTATGCTCTCTAAATATGGTTTTCCTTGAGGATTGTTCCTGAAAAATGGAGGTTTGTTCCCCTTCTACCTTTGTTCCTTCTTGAAATTCTTCTTGTCCTCCCAAGCCTTCTACAAAGTAGTCTTTCAATTTTGTTGATAGATAGAAATTCCTCCTTTTGCATGAAAATAATAGTTATGCAATTGGAAGTACTTCCTCATACCAAGCAACAATGTCTCAACATCATCATCCTTCTTGTGCTCTCCATCAAAAGTAGGAGGTTTGATCTTATTCATTTCTCCTTTCAAATCATCCACCCCAGACATCATATTCTTCCTGAAAGGGGATGGAATTGAGCTGCTATGTGTTCCCCTTTTGGAATTCCTTTGAGAGTGTTGGTGGCATCTGCTAACACTCCTTGATTTTTTTTCTCGTCAAGGGACTTGTGGCTTCCTGATTTGCTGGAGCCACTCCCATTATCCAATTTCTTTTCAATTTTGTTCAGGATCTTTATTAAATTCATGTTGAAGTCTTCCTTCTCCTCCTTGGCCTTCATAAGACTTACATTATCATCCCTATGACTTTGGACATATGTCTCCAATTCTCTGATGGTATCAACCAGATTTATGTCTTCACCCTTTCCTTCTCCATGCCCATTGGATTTTATTCTTTTAACTCCCAAATGGAAATGAATTCTTCTAATCACATCTTATTGAATATAAGCCTCTTGTGAATATTCCATATATATACACTCTATGATAACTCTATTTTTTTCTGACAATTTTAACTCTTCCAAAAATGTGCAACCAAGAGAACTTTGTTAGGATAATTGTTCTCAATAATTTTCATGAAAACGTGAACCATTTTGATTCATTAAAATATCATACTTCTTCTGATGTTTTTTCCTGAGAAATTGAATGTCCAAAACCAATTTATGGGTGAACAGTTATCTTCTAATATTCAATACCTTTCCAATGACTTTTACCTTTCTCTATTTTGTGCCTTGAGGAGGAAGTTATGACTATTTGAATAATGGTGCTTCATGGGAGGTGATATTTGCACAACTGTTCTTATTTCTTAGAGTCGAATTGTCTCTTGGATCCTTGTTGGATCCTCTCTTCAGGTTTACTGGACTTCTTTACCTCTTTAGGTGTAGGTATAAACAAAAAAAAAAAAAAACCATGGGATCCTTCTCTAATCCCTTTCTTTGTTCTTAAAACAAAATTCTAGGTGCTAGCCTCTCTTTCTTTGGCCCGCAAATTCATGTGACCATGGGTTGTGACCAAGAACTAGGTTGATAGGAACGTATTCGAAGCTTCAAGACTTTGGGGATCAATAATTTTGGGCTTCGGGTTTCTCACAAATACAAACCTCCAACCCCCAGAGTGTCGAATTGGAGAACTCACGAAGAATGGTGTATCAACAGTCCACGGCTTCCCAACATCCAATGGTTGAGATTTACTACAAAACTCCGAGTTTTGGGAACTCTAGAGTGTCCACACTCTCAATCCTTCCAGAGTGCCAAGTCCCCAAACCTTGGGATCTGGCACCAGGCATCCTCTATGACCAATGGTCGATATGGACTGCAACCTTTAGGNTTATTTTTTACCTGGGCACATTCTAGCCAAATCACTCTTGGCTACCTTTGTTTTTCCATCTTAATACTAAGATGATATTAACATTCAAATTTTATTTATTTTCTGGATCTATCTATCCCAACTCATACTTGGATGAATTACAATTCCAAAACATGATGTTTTATAGACCTTGGATTCTTAAACATCCATTTACTTTTCAACTGAGCTACTTTATCCCTTTCCTGACTGAGTACCTTAGTATTTGAGGTTTCTTGTATCCTTCTCTACTCTTTTCCCACTAGTCTTAAACTTGACTTGCATAGCCAATCTCTAGCATAATGTAAGGATGCACATATGCCCCATTTTTTAGATGCATATAATTACTTGACATCCATTTTTTAAACATTTCTTCAGCTTCCTTGCTGAAATTTCTCTAATATCTACATCCCTCATAATTCCTTGGACTCACCTCATATTTACTTCTTCATCCAGGCAAGGGAGTTCCTTGTTATGACAATCTAATATAACATGTCGTTGGTCCAACCAATCCATACCAATTAATCATTCATAAGAACCCAATGGAAGTATGTTCAAATATGCCATGGTACTTAGCCCATTCATTTCCACTGGACATGATTTAACCAGCTCGACAATGTTTCTCTTGGTTCTTGTAGCTAGTTGTACCAGCCAACATTTCTCATGCTTGCTTCTTGGAAAAAGAAATCTATCCACAACTTTAAAATATATGTAATGTCACTAGCCCCTGAATCTATCAAAGTAGTAAAGGAATGGTTATTGATCATACCTTCTACTTCAATCATGTGTGATTGAAACTCTTCTTGCGTGTTGTCTAGGGATGCATAGATCCTTGGTACACTTCTTCCCATGTCCTCCATTGTTTCAGATTGTTGTACATTATGGACAACTCTCACTTTGCCACTTCTGTGAGGAAAATATATATACATAAGATCTCCTTTACAACCCTAAAATTGAATAGGTGGATGCCTTGGCCTTGGCCCACCTACCTAAGTCATTCTATGCTCTCTAAATATGGTTTTCCTTGAGGATTGTTCCTGAAAAATGGAGGTTTGTTCCCCTTCTACCTTTGTTCCTTCTTGAAATTCTTCTTGTCCTCCCAAGCCTTCTACAAAGTAGTCTTTCAATTTTGTTGATAGATAGAAATTCCTCCTTTTGCATGAAAATAATAGTTATGCAATTGGAAGTACTTCCTCATACCAAGCAACAATGTCTCAACATCATCATCCTTCTTGTGCTCTCCATCAAAAGTAGGAGGTTTGATCTTATTCATTTCTCCTTTCAAATCATCCACCCCAGACATCATATTCTTCCTGAAAGGGGATGGAATTGAGCTGCTATGTGTTCCCCTTTTGGAATTCCTTTGAGAGTGTTGGTGGCATCTGCTAACACTCCTTGATTTTTTTTCTCGTCAAGGGACTTGTGGCTTCCTGATTTGCTGGAGCCACTCCCATTATCCAATTTCTTTTCAATTTTGTTCAGGATCTTTATTAAATTCATGTTGAAGTCTTCCTTCTCCTCCTTGGCCTTCATAAGACTTACATTATCATCCCTATGACTTTGGACATATGTCTCCAATTCTCTGATGGTATCAACCAGATTTATGTCTTCACCCTTTCCTTCTCCATGCCCATTGGATTTTATTCTTTTAACTCCCAAATGGAAATGAATTCTTCTAATCACATCTTATTGAATATAAGCCTCTTGTGAATATTCCATATATATACACTCTATGATAACTCTATTTTTTTCTGACAATTTTAACTCTTCCAAAAATGTGCAACCAAGAGAACTTTGTTAGGATAATTGTTCTCAATAATTTTCATGAAAACGTGAACCATTTTGATTCATTAAAATATCATACTTCTTCTGATGTTTTTTCCTGAGAAATTGAATGTCCAAAACCAATTTATGGGTGAACAGTTATCTTCTAATATTCAATACCTTTCCGTGCCTTGAGGAGGAAGTTATGACTATTTGAATAATGGTGCTTCATGGGAGGTGATATTTGCACAACCGTTCTTATTTCTTAGAGTCGAATTGGCTCTTGGATCCTTGTTGGATCCTCTCTTTAGATTTACTGGACTTCTTTACCTCTTTAGGTGTAGGTATAAACAAAAAAAAAGAAACCATGGGATCCTTCTCTAATCCCTTTCTTTGTTCTTAAAACAAAATTCTAGGTGCTAACCTCTCTTTCTTTGGCCCGCAAATTCATGTGACCATGGGTTGTGACCAAGCACTAGGTTGATAGGAACGTATTCGAAGCTTCAGGACTTTGGGGATCAATAATTTTGGGCTTCGGGGTTCTCACAAATACAAACCTCCAACCCCCAGAGTGTCGAATTGGAGAACTCACGAAGAATGGTGTATCAACAGTCCATGGATTCCCAACATCCAATGGTTGAGATTTACTACAGAACTCCGAGTTTCGAGAACTCTAGAGTGTCCACACTCTCAATCCTTCCAGAGTGCCAAGTCCCCAAACCTTGGGATCTGGCACCAGGCATCCTCTATGACCAATGGTCGATATGGACTGCAACCTTTAGGATTCCTCGACCTTACTACTTATACCTTGAATCCTGTGGAGTGCCAAGCATTTGAACTACGAGATCTATTGTCACGTGTCCTCTCCCGATCGATGGTGAGGATTTACTCCTCTCTTTGGAGCTTCCAAAGTCTTCATACTTTAACAAATCTCAACCAAGTTCCTTTGAAGTACCAAATCTCCGGACTGGGGGATCTGGTGCCACGTGGAATAACACTAGAAGTGGACACATGGCCCAATCTGAGGGTTGACATGTGTCAAGCTCTACCTGCCAAATCAATCTTTCAAAAGCTCATAACACATTGACACATGGCATGCCTTATGTTTCTCCACATCACCCTCAGGTGATGTCACTTCCACATCACTTCATAACTTTGGGACTTAGAGACTCCGGGACTTCGAAGTTTTAGAAGTTCTTCTAATGATTTTCCCCGAACTCCTGAATGACTTAACCTTCCAGGCCCATGAATCCGCTTCACTTTAGAACTTCGGGACTTCAGGACTCTGGGACTTCAAAGGTCTACAATTTCTTCCAACAATTTTCCTTGATTGTTTAAATCTTGAACTACTTACCCTTCTGGGCCCACAAGACCATGCCACTTTAGAACTTTGGAACTTCAGGACTATGGGACTTCAGAGGTCTGGAAGTTATTCCAAGAATTTTCCCTGAATGTCGAACTCTCAAATTGCTTATCCTTTCCTGCCCATAAATACATGTCACTTCAGAACTTTAGGACTTCGGGACGTCGAGACTTCGAAGGTCTCGAATTTCTTCCAACAATTTTCCCCAAATACCAAACTCCCAAACTACTTAATATTTGGACATGTATTCCTTAGAATAGACAGTCTAGATTGGTTCCAAAATTTGAGACTTCGATAGTCTTCTCTGCTTATAGTTTTAAAATGGATGGAGGGAGAAAGTATGAAGGAATTCAATGCTTATCCTCTGTGCATCTTATTGATATCCAATGGATGTGAAGTGGTTGTCCCTTCCCAAAATATTCCAATGGATCAAGTTTAATTTTCACATTCCCAAACCAACGGTGACCGCGACCTCTTTTCTCTTCTATTTTTCTTAAACCGCCATACCTCTTTAGCTTCAAAACATGGCCAATGTATTCTCTTGGCACTCAGGGACACTTTTAACTTCGAATTTTGTCCTTTTAGACAACAATTCCTATGGACTTTCTTCTATAACAACTTGTACGACCCATCTAGGCTCAGTGTTGAAACCATGGGCTCTGATACCATTTTGTAAAATCCCTCGACCACCCTTTCCAGGGTAAACACCACTAACTCAAAACAAAAATGTTCTGAAAATGGTTGTAACACACCCAACCACCTAGGCTGGTCATGTTATTTGAAAATATCTTTCTCTGATACCATTTTGTAACGTCCCCAGACCACCCTTGTTGGTTTAAACACCACTAACTCAAAACAAAATTGTTCTAAAAACAATTGTAACACACCCAACCAACTAGGTCGGGCATGCTACTTGAAACTATCATTCTATGATACCATTTTTTATGCACACCCCCCCTTCTCTCCTCGGGGCTACGCGACCTCTCGGTCTCGTATCTTCAAACTCCTGGAACCGAATTGGTTCTTTGATCCTTTAACAAACCCTAAACAATTAATACACACACAGGTCCCCTTGATGTCACCTGCAAGTTCAGGCTACTTGTAACTCTTCTCTCCAATGCTTGGAAGCACTGATTGTGAGTACTAGTTTCACACTAGACTCTTTCTCCTTTGTGGTTGTGGGCTATAACCTCAGGCCGATCCCTTCTCCACTTCGGGCTATGACGATATTGCAAACTCCTCCTTTGTTTCCTCTCAAAACACCTTTCTCCAAATTCGCAGCTCTCTACCACGTGACTCCCTGGATCTGTCAGTCTAGCTGTACTTTCGGATTTCTCTACTTCACGAAAATAACACCTACTCCCCACTTACTTCCTCCAAACCTTTAACTCCTATATTCTCTAATCCATTTCCATGTGTCTCCTCACAACCAACGGTTAATATTCGCCTCGCGACTTTGTGACTTTGGCGACCCCACCTCTCAAGACTTCAAAATGCTCTAGAATATGGAATGTCGAAACACCTCGTGACTAGGCTCCGTGCAACTTTCCCCAGATATGACGGTCTGGAATAGTCGCAATCCCTCCTGAATAGATCTCTCTTTACTTGATTCTGGGAAATCTCAAAGGACTCCTCCTTTTGAATATTTCTCACCACTCTTCCTCCTGAACTTTTTTCTTTCTCAAAATTTTTCCTTCTTAGAATTCTCCCATTGACCCTTAGTCGAATCTAATCCTATGTATGCCTTGCAACAGGTCTTCCTTTGCAACTTAGCCT
This sequence comes from Picea glauca, assembly GCA_000966675.3. Taxonomy (NCBI): domain Eukaryota; kingdom Viridiplantae; phylum Streptophyta; class Pinopsida; order Pinales; family Pinaceae; genus Picea; species Picea glauca. Next base: position 57,467 of record JZKD02S1819900.1, read on the forward strand.
CTCTATGGATAAATTTCTCTACTCCTTCTGAGCTTCTGAGTCAAAAGACTTTGTCACGCACTCCTTGCGGGCAAACTTCTTCCATCTATCTCTCCAAAATTGTCTGAGCCAACATGGACTCTGTCACACACACCTTGCAGACTCTATGCACTCCTTGCACATATAAGTTTTGTGTTATCTATTCTAAGATTGTGATTCGATACAGACCCCGTCAATGCACTCCTTGCGTACACTATGCACACTTTCACTTTCTCATAGAAGAGAAACAATTGAAACTTATCTAAAGTTTCACATATTCATACATTCAACCATGTAAATTCATTCATAACCACAAGAACAAGAAATAACAGAGAATTTCAAATAAAAACAAAATATACCATTCATACATTCATATAGACACAACAACACCACACATTTGGGACGATGCTCCTCTGTTATATTCATTCAAATGAAATATAGATGTGTTCATAAACTATTTCTTGGTAGATCTCGACTCTCAGCTACAATGGCAACAACTCTTAATAAATAAAGTGCCAACAACAACAACCTTCAACAACCTCCTCTTGGAAACAATACAAAGCTTTATACAAGAGGGGCTCTTCAAGCTCCTCCCTCCAACTACTCTAGAGCTGTCCTATCGAATTAAAAGTTATCAAATACTATAATTTATTACAATAAATATTTGTGACGAACAGATAAGATCGAACACATTGAATCTGTACTACACGCAACTTCATTAAAAAAAAATACATTCTCCAATGATCCTTATGATATCATTCGCCTCAAGACATTAAAGATGTTCTTTAATTACAATTATTTTCAAAATATTTGTGTGATGCATCTTCTTCAAAATTTAAAATTCTTTATAATATGCGCTAGTGCACCCAACTGTGCTCCACTCGTGCTTTATTGGCGATGCTCCTGCATCATTCTCTTCTGGCTAAAAATTCATGGACACTTTTCCATGATCTCCTGCACTGACCTTCCATGCTTATGGATGTTCGCTTCTCTTACCCAAATGGCATCCTCTATTGGGCATCCTTTCTACTTTACCAAATAGTCAAAATATGTTTTCCTCCTGGTCTTGTTACCAATTCATCGATCTACAATATGCTCCATCTGTGGCTTTTCTACTAAAGGCATATTCTTTTTCCATTGAATCTCCTTCTGATCTTCGGGTCCTCCAGTTCCATCTTCCCTGTAAGGATAGAGGTCTGCAATGTTGAATATGGGTGATATACCCACATCTTCTGGCAACTCTATCTCATAAACATTCTCACCAAATTTTCTTAGGATTTTTCACTGTCCTATCTTCTTCAGCTTCAGTTTATTATATGTTACTCTTGGGAACCTATCCTTCCTAATATCTGATATAACTTGATCTCCAACTTCAAATTGAATTTTCCTCCTATGTTGATCAGATCTATGTTTATATTCACCGTTACTCCTCTTCAACTTCTCTTTGATCTGATTATGAAGCTCCTGCATTTCTGCAGCTAAGTCTTCGTCTCCAACACTCCTAAATTCACTCTACTCTAGATCTATTGACTCTAACACTCCCCTCATATTCATTCCATACACTATATGAAATAGACTCTTTTCGGTACTTCTGCTCATTGAGCCATTGTATGTAAACTCCACTTGTGCTAGAATCTAATAATACTGGCTATGATGTTGAGTGACCAAACTTCTCATCACAACTCCTAAACTTTGGTTCATCGCCTTAGTTTGTCCATCTGTTTGAGGGTGATATGCAAAAATAAAGGATATTTGTGTTCCCATCTTCTTCCACAATGTTCTCCAGAAATGACCAACAAATTTGGTATCCTTGTCTAAAACAATACTCCTGGGAAACCCATGAAGTCTTACAATTTCCTTGAAAAACAAGTTAGCAAAGTGTGTTTCATCACTGGTCTTCTGGCATGGGAAACAACGTTTCATATTTGAAAATATGGCAATTACCACAAATATGGAACCACTTCCTCTGTGTGTCCCTGGACATCCCAACATGAAATCCATGCTTATTTCATCCCAAGGCCTCTCTAAAATAGGCAATGGTTGATACAACCCAGTATTCTACATTTTTCCCTTTGCATACTGGGAAATCTTACATCTGTTCAAAAACTTCTTCATGTCTGCTCTCATACCGGTCAATTATAAAAACCGTTCAACTATGCAAAGGTTTTTTCATGGCTGAAATGTCTAGCTAGACCTCCACTATGTCTTTCCTTCAACAAATTTTCCCTCATCGAACACTTTGGTATGCACAACTCGCACCCTTTGAACAAAACCCCATCCTGAATCAGATATTCATCCCACTCACTTATATCTCTGAGCACAAAATTCACGCATGCTTCATATACTTCTTTAAAATATGGATCATCATGATACATTTCCTTAAGATGTTCAAACCCTAAGGGTTTCACTAGAAATTCCTGCAGAATTAGACATCTCCTGCTCAATGCATAAACAACCTTGTTAGCATTACCAGAAATATGTTTAGTGACAAAAGTGAAATTTTGCATAAACTCTATCCACTTGGCACGTCTCTGGTTTAATTTCTCTTATCTGGTTATAAATTGTAAAGCCTGATTATTGATATACAAAACAAACTCTTTTGAAATGAGATAGTTCCTCCATTTCTTCAAGGCTTGGATTATAGTGTAAAACTATTTATCATAGGTGGAGTACTTCCTCTTAGTGTCATTCAGCTTCTCACTGAAATATGCAACAATCCTATTATCTGGGCTCAAGACCACTCCAATTGCAACTCCACTCGCATCACATCTCATCGGAAATGTCTTCCCGAAATCCAACAAAACCATAATCACTTGTTTTTTTATCTTCTCATTCAATATATTGAAGCTTTTCTCAACCTCTTGTGTCCATTTGAAATACTTATGTATTTTCTTCAATGTATCCATCATTTGTGCACTAATTTCACTGAAATTTATGATGAACTTCTTATAGAACCTTGATAATCCAAGGAAGCTTCTTACCTCAAATATACTACTTGGTGACGACCATTCTATGATTTATTTCACCTTTTCAGGATCCATCTTCAATTCATTCAAATAGATCAGAAAACCCAAATAAATGAGTTATGTCTTCATGAAAGAGGATTTCTTTAAATTTATCAGCAGCTTCTCCCGCTGCAACCTCCTCGTCACTAATGTTAAGTGCCTCATATGCTCTTCTTCAATTTTACTGAAGACCAGTATATCATCTAGATATATGATCACAAAATTTCCAATAAAATCTCTCAACACTTCATTCATCAACCTCAAAAAAGTACTTGGATAATTTGTTAATCCAAACGGCATAACGAGCCATTCATACAATCACTCATTTGTCGTGAGGGTTGTTTTCCACTCATCACCTTCTCTCATCCTTATCTGGTGATGTCCACTTTTAAAATCTATCTTTGAAAAATAGTTTTTTCCACTTAAACAATCCATTAAGTCATCCATCCTTGGAAATGGAAATATGTACCTAATGGTGATCTTGTTTATGGCCCTTGAGTCTATACACATTCTCCATCCTCCATCATTCTTTGAACTCAACACAGTTGGTATTGCAAATGGACTCAAGATTTCTTTTTACCTCCTCATTATGTTGAGGTGTCAACATGTACACTGCTTTGTTTGGTAGGATTTCTCCTGGTATCAAGTCAATGTGATGGTTGATACTTCTGATAGGTGGCAATGAGCTTGGAAACTCATCCACCTACTATATCAACAAAATTTTCCAACAAATCTTGAATTTCCTCCGGAATATCCTCCATAGAAGTACTTGTAAGGATAAATTTTGGCTTCCTCACTACAACAAACTGCATCTCCTGTTCCTTCTTAACTTCACTCAAGAGTTCCTTCCCACTCATGAGAAGTATTCTCATGTTTCCTTCTTCCTTCACTTTCTTCTCTTCAATCGTCATAAACATATGTTTCCTATGTTTCTTATGCAAGGTATAAGTATTTCTTCTCCCATCATGAATGAAATTCCTATCATATTGCCATGGTCTTCCCAAAAAAACATGGCATACATCCATGGGAATAACATCACACATAATTTCATCTCTATATCCTCCTATATTAAATTCAACAAGGCATTGTTTAGTTACTATTACTTGATGACCTTTCTTCAACCATGAGACTTTATACAACATCAAATGTGCAGTCGTCTCCAGCTCCAATTTCTCCACAATATCTTTGGATACTAAATTATCATTGCTCCCACTGTCAATTATCACCTTGCAAACACTGTCTTTAGTCTTGGAAGATGTCCTGAACAAATTTTTCCTCTGCACTGGATTTTCAACCTCTGGCTCTGGCTTTAAGATAACTATATTCATCATCAAAGATCTCCCATCTTCTGCACCTTCAGCCTCAACATATCTCTTATGTGCTTCTGAAATAAAATATTCACCTCCTTATTTCTTTCTCTCAGGACATTCCCAAGACATGTGTTGTACCTTTTAAGAGGCATACCACTTTACTTCTCCTCCTCTGCCTCTTCCTCTTCCTCTAGGAAAAGAGTTTCTACCACCACTTTTTCTTCCTTGGGAACTTCCTCCTCTTTTAGAGTGACTATGTGGTTTCTCCACCTCACCTTTAGGCATCTCTGTGTTGTCATGGGAAAATCCTTTGACTTTGTTTAAGCTTCTACCTATTCTTTGTTGACTCTTCTTTCTAGCTAACTTATCCTCTGCTTTCAGCACAATCTAGTAAGCATCATCCATTGTCCTTTTCGTCATCATTTTGATTTCGTCCTAGATTTCATATATGAGGTCCTTGATGTATCTGGAAACTTTTTCCTTGTCTCTCTCTCTTTTTCCATCCTTGATGTTCAATTTGTAGAACTCCTCTATGTACTCCTTGACCGTCATTCCTTTTTTCCTTAGGTTCTGCATTCTCCTGAATAGATTTATCTGGTAGTCCTTGGGTATGGATTTAGCCTTTAGCTTGGCTACCATTCTATCCCAACTCTTGATATTTTGTTTTTCCTTTATTCTCTTGTCAGCCTGCAGTTCATCCCACCACAGTGTTGCATGTCCTTTCAAACTGGTGACAACATATTTCACCTTTTTCTCCTCATCAACATCTTCCTATTCAAAATACTTATCCATTACTCATATCCAATCAAGAAATTATTCGATGTCCAAATTACCCTCATACATTGGGATGTCTATCTTTTCCCTAGCTAACAACTTGACAACCGCTTTCAGCAAGCGCTTTTCCACAAAATCCTCTACTACAGCTTCTTCAACTTCCACTTCTTCATTCTTGACATCACTGACATCTCCATCATCATGTGTTCTCCTCTGCTTTGTTTCCATGGCATCCATCCTTTCACGAACTTCTCTCATCTCTCTTTACATAGCTCTATTTGCTACAGGTGGCTCCACACATCACCTAGGCGGCATTATGGTAATGTATCTGATACCACTTGATTATATCATCCTACTTCTCTGTCTCCTTTGCCTACAAAAATCAATTATGTTAGCTCTAATACCACTCTATGCACACCCCCACCTCCCTCCTCAAGGCTATGCGACCTCCTGGTATCGGATCTTCAAACTAATGGAACCAAATTGGTTCTTCAATCCTTCAATGGAACCTAAAAAATTAATATACACACAAGTCCCCTTGATATCGCCTGCAAGTTAGGGATACCTGCAATGCCTCTCTCCAGTGCTTGGCAACACCGATTGTGAGTACTAGTTTTGCACTAGACTCTTTCTTTTTTGTGACCGTGGGCTATAACCTCAAGCCAATCCATTAACCACTTTGGGATTCAGTGATATTGCAACCTCCTCCTTTGTTTTCTCTAGAAACACCTTTCTTTGAATTCTTAGGTATCTACCACATGCCTCCCTAGATCTATCAGTCCAGTTGTACTTTTGTATTTCACTACTTCACAAAAATCACACCTACTCCACACTTACTTCCTCCGAACCTCTAACTCCCAGATTCTCTAATCCTCTACCACGTGTCTCCTTGGAGCCAACGGTTAAGATTCACCTTGCAAATTCATGACTTCAACGACCCCACCTCTCAACACTTCAAAATGCTACAAACTCTAAAATGTCGAAACACTTCACGACTAGCCTCTGTCTAACTTTTCCTAGATTTGACGGTTTGAAATGATCCTAATTCCTCCTGAGCGAATATCACTTTAATGATTCTGGGAAACCTCAAAGGTCTCCTCCTTCTGAAGATTTATTCCCACTCTTCCTCCTGAACTTTGTTCTTTCTCAAACGTTTTCCTTCTTATAATTCTCCCATCGACCCTTAGTCGAATCTCATCCTATGCATGCCTTGCAACAGATCTTCCTCTACAACTTAGCCTCTTCGTGGACAACTTTTTCTACTCCTTCTGAGCTTCTAAGTCAGAAGACTCTGTCACCCACTCCTTGCGGACAAACTTCTTCTAGCTATCTCTCCAGAAATGTCTGAGCCAACATGGACTCTGTCATACAAAGCTTGCAGACACTATGCACTCCTTGCACATATAAGTTTCACGTTATCTCTTCTGAGCTCGTGGGTCGAAACAGACCTCGTCAACGCAATCCTTGCAAACACTATCCACACTTGCACTTTCTCATAGAAGATAAACAATTGAATCTAATGTTTCATAGATTCATACATTCAACCATGTAAATGCATTCATAACCACAAGAATAAGAAATA
>JZKD02S1819900.1:70794-93494 GCA_000966675.3 Picea glauca
ACAAGTGTACACACACATAATAAAATTCCAGGATATTTGGCCTCTAGTCAACATATAGGATTTCCAACCCAGTATCACATAGGAAGGCCGGCCCAAACATAAATAAATAGGCACTCTCACCAAAAATCATAGACAGATAGGAACCACAACCCAAAACATATGTATACATAGGAAATCTAGCTCAAAACACACACACACACATAGGCGCTCTGAGCCAAAACACATAAACATGTAGGCACCTCAGTCCAAAACATGCAAAATGATTTCACAATTCAACATTCTTGGAGAATTTCTAACCAACGGTCTGACATTCTTTGTGGTATCCATTTTATTCATCTGGCTACATATGCAATATCTTTCATACTTTGTAAATTCTCACAACAATTCCAAATGACAAGATATAATTCCCCTCATCCTGTACAACCCAAGGAAGTGTACCCCCTTCTATAGAAAACAATCCCTTAGGCTATACCACTTCCCTTCTATGGATCCAAAAAAATGTTGGAAAATATATCTCTGAGTTTTGGCTCCAGGAACTCCATCTCTGACATTCTACCCATCTATGCACCATTGTCTCCATATTGGGACATTTTCTAGCCAAGTCTCACTTGACCATCTACACTTCCAACTAATTTTTCGTATTGGACACTACTTCCACTTGGGAGATCATGTTCCAATATTACATTTATAGAATGTTCCAACACATTGGAATGGTGTAATTCATATCATTACATCTTATATAATTGTATTATTTTCAAACTAGCTTAATCATAAACATCATGACATACTTTTCCATTATCTCTAACTATCCATTGGCTTTCTCAAAAAATGTTAACCCTTTTCTTTAATCCATTTAGTAATTTCCTATGAACACCTATACTATCCATTGAGGACCATTCTACTCCCACTAGAATGACACATTTCTCTATTGAAACTTTCAATCAATAACCTTCATTGTTCTTCTCCTTGAATTATTTGTACATGTACCCTATTTCCATTGCACACTCTGATAGCATAAGTGGATTTCATACTTAGAATATGTTTCCAAAAAGAGGATAATTCCAGGATAGAAATTATTTTCCAGGCATTTATATGCCTCCCCTAAGAGATTATTCACTCATCCCATGAGTCACTCATAATCCTTGAGCTCCTTGATTTTCTTTGGTTGCAAGTTCTTCATCCATCATTAAATTTATACCTACATGGCTATGAAATCTTACCTTTCCTTTCTCTACCCATTAGTGACATTCTTCACCTACAAGATTCATGTTTTAATGTAATAAATCCTTGTTTCTTTACCTTTACAAGCCATTCATATTTTGTATTAGTTGAATACTATTTTTTCTCTACTCTTCCTAAGCCCTTTATCAATCTTTAATTTTATTGCTCTACAACCTTGCACTTCTATTGCCAACTCTACAATATTTTCCCTAGTTCCATTTCCATTGGACCTTGGAGGTACACTTTTCTATAAACCTACGCAATATGCATTTAAATCATTTTATTCTCTTATTAAAAATTCCTAGACAAAACATTATCTTCTTAAATGTTTTCCCCACCTATCATACCATGTTATTTAAAACTCAACCCCTTTTCAATTTCCAGGCTAATGCACTCCAAAATGTTCCTTCAAAACATTATATAGGAACCATTATGAGTATTTCATTCCTTATTACATGATACTAATATATGTCTCGTGTCTCTAACATCTGGAATTCATTTCTCAAAATTTGATATTGTTTGGAAAATTTTCATATTGAGTAGTTACATGGTCCATGGAACCCAATTCCACTTTTTCCACAAATTTATGAAGAACCGAGATGATTACCTACTATAATAAAACCTTTTATAAATGTTTCCTCTATATTTATGTTCCAATTACCATACTCATGCATGTCTCTAATACATGAGCTAAAATTTATGGATTCCTATATCAACAATTTTCATCCATTTTTGCACCTATTTCACTAGTTCAAATAATTATGAAAGGACAACTTATACCACCTGTAGAAGAAAATATGTTAGGAACTATATTTTTTTTTGTATAAGACACTGATAATATTGACAACATTGAGTTTACAAAAGCTCTCATATTTCTAATCTAATTCTCCAATGAAAATCCACAACAATATCAAAATGGTAATTTTGTCCTTTTAAACCTTCTACATATTTGGAAATTTATCCTTCTTTGACCATCTCCACACCACTCATTTTAAATTTTACCAAGTCTTAAAAAGGGTATCTCTTGTTATAACCCTATAATTTATAGGATCATCTGGTGACTGAAAAATTTTCACTATTGATATATGTTATCTTGCAAATAATATTTCATTCATGCAAATTGTTTTCAAAGGAAAGAAAGAAAAAAGAAAAGAAGAGAATAGAAAAGAAAGAAAAAGAATAAAGAGGGCATAGAAGAAAAACTGAACAAAGCCCCATGCAATAACAATGACTTGATCCATACTATTTAAACATGGTTAGGTCCTTTTGAATTGATGTTGATAGGATTAGTGAATAATCTTGGCTAAATTGTTTAATCTTAGCCAAGTAGATAGGTTAGTTAGTGAATAAATTTGATCAAACTGTCTAATCTTGGTCAAATAACCCTAGGATAGAGTAATATCTTAGTCCAATAGTTTAATCTGGGATAAAAGTGTAGGTAGGTAGGATAGGACATAGGCTAGCCACCTTTTATTTCAATAAAGTTTGTATGGTGTTCGAAGAAAATGTATGATTCTAATGTTTTAGGTGCTTTCCTAACCCCGTGTTGACAAAAGAAAGGGAAGCATCGCACAAAACTCAGAAAAAGTACTAAGACTAAGTTATGATACACATATTAAATCACGCTGAGATATTAAACATTGCACGAATATCTACGAATGCGTCATTGGCGCACTGAACTATGGCTAAGATGAGATTTGAGACCCCCCCGACCATTATACCTTTAACGGGGGGGGGGGGGGTCCCGGAATGGTGATTAAAAAGTGTGGACAGATCTATGGTTATCTCGAAGGCATGCAAATGGATGGTCTACAGGAGATTCCATACCCCCTTGACCTTTCTTCCTTTAATGGTGGTGGGGGGTCTGGAATGAGACGTCTGTTCCCAGTGGGCCCCATCCCAACGTGTCACTAATCTATTCTGTTGCACCTCTTCCCTTCTGACATACCACGACTACCTCATGATGTCACATATCAATATCCATCTCTGCCTGTCTTATCTGTCTACCCATTACAGGTCATGTCTCCCTCTCTTATCCCCTAATCATCATCCTCCACATCACCCGGGTACACACGTCGTATGTCCTTCACCTGCCTCCTCACATTCCTAAGTATCCGTTGGCAATTTATTATAGGCTACATATCCATTATCCTACTGAAATGTCCCCCATTCCCAACAGATACCCGTTCACTCAAAAGTATCCAATGTCCCACCATTTTCACATTGTTCACTCTCTCCTCGCACCAGACAATTTCCCCCTTCACTGATCCAGCCATCTACCTAGCCATAGCCATTACCTGCTAACATTTTTGTTTCAGTTGTAGGTACCATTGGAAGTGATGGTGACAAAGACTAAAAAACAAGAGGTTGAGGAGAATCCATTCCTTCCCCCTCCCGTCGATCTCGACCGGATTCCATTAGCAGAGAAAGATTATCTGATCTCAAAGAAATGAGAGATAAAAATAAAAGTGCACAGTATGCTCACACCCTCAAACTAAAAATTGAGAAGTATGTAAATCAGACACAGTGGGAAGAGAAAACCTTGGAAGACACTAAACAACAATCTTCCTTAATCCTGACTTCACAGACTAGCACTCCACCAGTTCTAAAGGAAAATAGACCAAGGAAAGATACCTCTCTTTTGGTCACTGAAGTATTAGCGGAGGATTTTCATTTACACAGTAAAAATTCTAATACCATTCATACTATTCCTAGGTCTGGTGAGGAAGATAATTAGTCTTCCAAAGGGGCTAAGGGAGAAGGTACACCAATTCCTTCAATGATCTATCAGACAATGTCTACTTCTTCCTCAAAGAAGAAAACTGATATAACTGTGGCCACCCAAATTCCACAGGGATCCACAAAGATGAACATTTTTGAAACATATGATTTGATTAAGAAGAAAAAACAAACACTAACCAATAGAACCTATTCTTAGTTCTGGAAGCAAACATCCACAACACAACACAAACTGTTATCAGCTTTCGACACAGAAAAGGGAATACTGCATCTGGCATTTCTGCAGGCACAGGTGTCTCAAACCAAAGAAATCACTGACTACAAAAGGTCAACCCTTGTATTCTATACCAAACAAGTTCATCCAACTGATCATATGGATCTACACAGACAGACTGGAGAAATGGTTTTTTCCACTTTGGCCCATGCTTCCTCTACAACTGCAAAATTATAGGTAGCTCTAAACAATGTTTAGACCCAGTTGAAATTGGAAAAGATATCCTCTTTTACAAAGGATAACAGGATAAAATCCTTAAAGGAATTGGTGGTCAATATCGGGTATGACCCCTTGAATGTAAATGGAGCAGAGGATTTGCTAAAGAAAAAGAACGTTGATATAACATCTCTGTGAAAAAAAAAAAATTTCCACCCACAGAAGATGCACAAGCCAAGGAGATCGCTGAGACAGAAGGAGAAAGGGATGAGATGATCAAGTTGATCATGGAGAAGAATGCACAGTTAAGAGAGATGGAAACAGATCTATAAAGATTGGTAAAAGAGAAGGAATAGAAAACACCTATGGAAGTCATTCCACTGAGTGCAGTTCCCCTCATAGGAGTTAGCACAACAATTGTAGCAATGAGAACCACAACAGAAATCCCATCAGCCACCCCACTGATAGCTTTGGAAAAAACTGTGGAGCTGGAAAATTCCATGGAAGAGATGAACTTACAAGAAACAAAAATCAACAGACTGAAAAACGAAGTTGAGATCCTTCAGGATCTCAAGTCTTCTAAACAGAACAACTACAACATGGAGAAACAAAGATCAGAAAAGATAAAACAGGAATTGCAGCAGCTGCAAAAGAAAATAGTGGCAGTCAAGACACTTGCCGAAGAAAAGGAGAATATTTGGATGGATATCTCCAAATCCATAAATGAAATTTGGCCTATGGTACAGATCATGTTTGAGCAAAATGAACTAGTGATAAGAAGTAGGTAGGTTATTGACAAAATAAAAGGAGAGTTAAGAGAAATGCCCACTGAAGCTAATGAAATAATTAGATTCTTGAACTCGAAGACCAAAGAAGAAATAGAATAATTGAAAATCGAAGACAGGATAGAAACCATCCTCGAAGTCAAGAGGATTCTGACCAAAAGAGGATTATTGTTGTAGTTGGAGGAAAAATTCCAAAACATGGACATTTGAGTTCAAAGGCTTTTCAGCAAGATCGAGGCTCTATAGAAAAAATGTCTTCCTAGTTTAATGGTTTTGAATGACAAAATGATGACCCTTCTAGACTACGATAAGAAGATGGCTACAATGGCCAAGGATAGTTCCAAGTTCTTTGGAATACAAGGCATTATAACGAGCAAAGTGTTCTTGGAGACTTTGCAGCCAGACATCAGCATACAACACGAGATCAAGTATATTTTCATCATCAAACTGACTTTTTCCAAGTACACAGAAGTGGATGAAATATACCGTGGACTACTCAAAGTCACCATTCCCAGTCAGCTAAGATGGGAAGAGTTGTGCAATTTGATTGAGTAGGAAATGAGGTGTGCAAGCTGAGTCGACAAACATATCAGTCAAAGTCATGTGGGTGAATCACCAATGACCTTCCCCAAATTCAGCGTGAAGAATTTGACACATCATCAACAATTCCTAATTTTTTGTATCTTGTTAGCTAGTTAGTTAGATTCAAAGTCTTCCACATCCTGATCATTTATGACAGGGTCGTTTGTAATTTTGATTATAAATACTTCAAACTTAGAAGTATTGGGGGTTGATGTTTATACCCTAGCAAGTTGTAAGAACTATAATTTTTATCAAGAAGATATTTCAGTAACATAAAGAGACATTTCACAGGATTCTTGTGTATCATTTATTGGTGAAGTTTTCTATTCTCAGTTGAATGTGTATCTCTTCTAGTTATCATCTTGTTTTTCTAGTCTGGTCATTTAAAAGGAGTTAAAGTTACAAAATTTACCTTCACGTACTCTGTTGCTAGATTTTAAAGATCTAAGTGTTTTCTTCTTATATTGTAGTAAAGAAATTCTTAAATGCTTCTTGGTTATAATTAATCATCTCGCCTTTTTTCTGCTAACCATCATTTTATTGCTAAAGAATCCAATAGTTGCATTATCCTTCCATGTGAAAAGAATATTTATATATGTTCTTTGATCTTGACCTATATAAAACATACCCCATATCCCAATGGATGCGTAAAAAATTCCATCCATCTTATAAAAACACACAACACTCAGCCCTGCATATTTTAACTAGCCTAATATTTGAATTGAAACAAAGTTAAATCTTACAAAGAGATCTCTCTATGAAACTAGTAGGGCTAGCTCTGAGTTTCGAAGTGGTTGGATAAGGTTACCTCTAGTAAATTTTTTCTACCTGACAACAACCTCTGGGAATTTACAGAGTGGTAACATAAATGGCGACCGTACTGGGGATGAAATGAACAAACTTTCACCCCTTGATTTCTTTTCCCTGGACAAAGAAAAATTTATTTCTGAACTAATCATAAACCCTAAATTTATATAGAGATAATGTTCATAGGTTGTTAAAGTTTGTATATAGTAGTTAAAAATCTCCAAAAAGAAAAATAAAATCAAAAGTTCTAGCTCCTAAAAGAGTTCTTACTAGATCTCATCTAGATCTAGAACCTGCAATAGAAACAGACAATCCTGAAAGATTACTTAGGAAGAAAAACACTACAGAGGTTTCTAGGAGACACAACCCACTTCTAAGGTCCCCTTCTCTCACAGAGAAGTTAGTTGCTCTTCAATATCCTGAGTTTGATATATCTTTTCAACAAAGCCTTTTCAGGGAAAAATTTGACAGTCTTGTCAGTGAAACAGTCTTGTATCAAAGCATCTTTCAACCCAGGACCCCTGAAATACTCTCTACCAGAGCTGAAGTTGATCAACGTTTTCATCCCGAGTTTGATAACCTCAAAGACCTAGTTGCGGATCTCGGTCAAGCCTTAGAAAAACTCCATCTTCAGTAGTTGATCGAACTTCTTGTTTCAACTATTTCTATAGTTTTTGTTAAACCTAAACCAGGTCACTCCATTCCTCCAAGCCCTTCATCTTCTACATCTTTAGTCACTACCTCTCCTATTGCACAGGTTGTTGTTCAGCCTCCTCCACCAATCATGGCAGCAAGATATGCTCCATTGGTGTTGGTTTCTCCTTTACATGACATGCCTCAAGATTATCAAACCAGACTCCCTCAGTTTGATAGTACCGGTACCCTGAATACACAACAACATGTTGAAAAAATGAACGATTATTTTGATTTGCAAGAAGTAGATGAAGTAGATGTGAAGATGAGATTATTCACACAGATTCTGACTAGAGAAGTCAAAAGTGGTTCAAAATCCTATGTGTTGCTACCATAACTGACATTGTTGTTTTTCATCGAACTTTCCTTGATAGGTGGAAGGTAAAGAAAAATCCTCTCCAGATCCTGTCAGAGTATGAGAACATCAGTTGAAACCAAGGAGAGACAGTGTAGGATTACTGCACTTGTTTCAACAATCTATACAATGCAATCCCTGTTGATATCAAACCACCACAAGATTTGGAATTAATAAAATTCCATGATGGATTTGATGCAGACATGTCATATCAGTTAATGGAAAGAAAACAACAACTATGGAAGATATGCAGAGAAGTGTCATCAGTGTGGAAGAAAATCTTTTGGCCAGAAGGGCCCGACAGAGAACATAAAAGAGGGTCACCATCAAAGAATAACCTTCTACTTCCTCATCAGATGCCAAATTAAATTCTCTCACTAGAGCTATGGATAAAATGATGGAGAGACTCACTATAACTAACAAAAACCCACCCAGGGAGAACCAAGTTGCCCCTCAAATTAGAAACCTAAGCTTCAGAAGAAATCCACCTCAGATCAGGCAGAGAGATCCTAGAGATCAAAGAGAACAGAGGGGGGATGATCAACAGATTAGACCACCTCTCTAAGAGAATTACGTCGATGATGGGGAGGATGTAATCGATCATTTTGATGACAATCATATAAACCTAATGGGTGACCATGATCACGATCATGAATTCATTTTCCGCACCTAGGAAGAGCACGAGATGTTTCTCCTTTCACAAACAGAGGTAAATGAAGAAGCTGAGAAAATAGAACAACAAGCCTTTGAGAACGCTATAATGGAGGTTCACAGGTAGTATAACCTGAGGAGCAAGAAGGAGAACGAGAACTCTCCAAAGAAGGCTTTTGAAACCAAGAAAACCTTAGAAAACTCTCCCAAGAAATTCCCTGGGAGAAATAATGTTGAATCTCCTGCGCAAAAAACTCCAGAAATTCTTAAAAGAGCAAGTCATACTAAAGTTTCATCCACCATTCAAACAAGTGCACCTAGACACAAAGCCTCTACTGATAAACTAGAGGTACAAACCTTAAGCAAATTCATCACTCCTTTCAGCTTGAAGGGGAACTAGGTAAATTGAAGATTCCCATTCCCCTCTCCAAGCTCATGAACAAGAATGCTTACAGGTCTCAGGTGATTAAAGCTTTAAGCATTGAACCTGATATAGGTACTAAAGCTTTAAATATTGTATCTGCACATCACTCTGACACAATAAACCTTGTCGATGATCAATCTGAGCTCTTGTTTGGTCCTGAAGTTGACGATCAAATAGATAATGGTGCAGTGGCCCCCTTTTACATCAGCCTAAACATCCATGATCTAATATTACACAACACTAGATTTGGGTGCCTCTCACAACCTAATTCCCAAAGCCGTGATGCAAAAGTTGGGACTCAAGGTCTACAGACCCTACAAAGATTTGCATTCTTTCAACTCCGACAAACTCAAATGTATAGGCCTGATTAAAGACTTATGCATCACCTTGCCTCAAATCCCAATGAAAAGTATGGTGATGGATATCATTGTTGCAGATATTCCCCCAAAGTATCATATGTTGTTGTCAAGGTATTGGGGAGCTAAATTGAGAGGAACCCTGCAGCTAGATATGTCTTACGCCACCATTCTGATTTTTCAGACAACAGAGAAGACTGTACAGGGAAACACTTATGAAGTATATGGTTAGCAACCAGGAAAAGACACTCAATTACCCACTATACTTTGCACACTCTGATCTGTAATCTTTCATTCTATACAATGATGGTGACTTTGAAGAACAAAACACACAACTAGAAGATGATACATCTGATTCAAAGGATGATAAAATAGTTGTCGAAGTAAGAAACCCCATGATTGAAGAGAGTGAGGAATTGCCAGTAGATTTCTGGAGCATGGACTTCGATGGTGTTGTGATTAAAGAAGGAGTTGGANTAGGATAGGACATAGGCTAGCCACCTTTTATTTCAATAAAGTTTGTATGGTGTTCGAAGAAAATGTATGATTCTAATGTTTTAGGTGCTTTCCTAACCCCGTGTTGACAAAAGAAGGGAAGCATCGCACAAAACTCAGAAAAAGTACTAAGCCTAAGTAATGATACACATATTAAATCACGCTAGGATATTAAACATTGCACGAATATCTACGGCTGAGTCATTGGCGCACTGATCTATGGCTAAGATGAGATTTGAGACCCCCCCGACCATTCTACCTTTAACCGGGGGGGGAGGGTCCCGTAATGGTAATTAAAAAGTGCGCACAGATCTATGGTTATCTCGACGGCACGCAAATGGATGGTCTACAGGAGATTCCATAACCCCTTGACCTTTCTTCCTTTAATGGTGGTGGGGGGTCTGGAATGACGCGTCTGTTCCCAGTGGGCCCCATCCCAACATGTCGCTAATATATTCTGTTGCACCTCTTCCCTTTTGACATACCATGACCACCTCATGATGTCACATATCAATATCCATCTCTACCTGTCTTATCTGTCTACCCATTACAGGTCATGTCTCCCTCTCTTATCCCCTAATCATCATCCTCCACATCACCCGGGTACACATGTCGTATGCCCTTCACCTTCCTCCTCACATTCCTAAGTATCTGTTGGCAATTTATTATAGGCTACATATCCATTAGCCTACTGAACTGTCCCCCATTCCCAACAGATACCCGTTCACTCAAAAGTATCTAATGTCCCACCATTTTCACATTGTTCACTCTCTCCTCGCACCAAACAATTTCCCCCTTCACTGATCCATCCATCTACCTAGCCATAGCCATTACCTGCTAACATTTTTGTTTCAGTTGTAGGTACCATTGGAATTTATGGTGCCAAAGACTAAAAAACAAGAGGTTGAGGAGAATCCATTCCTTCCCCCTCCCATCGATCTCGACCGGATTCCATTAGCAGAGAAAGATTATCTGATCTCAAAGAAATGAGAGATAAAAATAAAAGTGCACAGTATGCTCACACCCTCAAACTAAAAATTGAGAAGTATGTAAATCAGACACAGTGGGAAGAGAAAACCTTGGAAGACACTAAACAACAATCTTCCTTAATCCTGACTTCACAGACTAGCACTCCACCAGTTCTAAAGGAAAATAGACCAAGGAAAGATACCTCTCTTTTGGTCACTGAAGTATTAGCGGAGGATTTTCATTTACACAGTAAAAATTCTAATACCATTCATACTATTCCTAGGTCTGGTGAGGAAGATAATTAGTCTTCCAAAGGGGCTAAGGGAGAAGGTACACCAATTCCTTCAATGATCTATCAGACAATGTCTACTTCTTCCTCAAAGAAGAAAACTGATATAACTGTGGCCACCCAAATTCCACAGGGATCCACAAAGATGAACATTTTTGAAACATATGATTTGATTAAGAAGAAAAAACAAACACTAACCAATAGAACCTATTCTTAGTTCTGGAAGCAAACATCCACAACACAACACAAACTGTTATCAGCTTTCGACACAGAAAAGGGAATACTGCATCTGGCATTTCTGCAGGCACAGGTGTCTCAAACCAAAGAAATCACTGACTACAAAAGGTCAACCCTTGTATTCTATACCAAACAAGTTCATCCAACTGATCATATGGATCTACACAGACAGACTGGAGAAATGGTTTTTTCCACTTTGGCCCATGCTTCCTCTACAACTGCAAAATTATAGGTAGCTCTAAACAATGTTTAGACCCAGTTGAAATTGGAAAAGATATCCTCTTTTACAAAGGATAACAGGATAAAATCCTTAAAGGAATTGGTGGTCAATATCGGGTATGACCCCTTGAATGTAAATGGAGCAGAGGATTTGCTAAAGAAAAAGAACGTTGATATAACATCTCTGTGAAAAAAAAAAAATTTCCACCCACAGAAGATGCACAAGCCAAGGAGATCGCTGAGACAGAAGGAGAAAGGGATGAGATGATCAAGTTGATCATGGAGAAGAATGCACAGTTAAGAGAGATGGAAACAGATCTATAAAGATTGGTAAAAGAGAAGGAATAGAAAACACCTATGGAAGTCATTCCACTGAGTGCAGTTCCCCTCATAGGAGTTAGCACAACAATTGTAGCAATGAGAACCACAACAGAAATCCCATCAGCCACCCCACTGATAGCTTTGGAAAAAACTGTGGAGCTGGAAAATTCCATGGAAGAGATGAACTTACAAGAAACAAAAATCAACAGACTGAAAAACGAAGTTGAGATCCTTCAGGATCTCAAGTCTTCTAAACAGAACAACTACAACATGGAGAAACAAAGATCAGAAAAGATAAAACAGGAATTGCAGCAGCTGCAAAAGAAAATAGTGGCAGTCAAGACACTTGCCGAAGAAAAGGAGAATATTTGGATGGATATCTCCAAATCCATAAATGAAATTTGGCCTATGGTACAGATCATGTTTGAGCAAAATGAACTAGTGATAAGAAGTAGGTAGGTTATTGACAAAATAAAAGGAGAGTTAAGAGAAATGCCCACTGAAGCTAATGAAATAATTAGATTCTTGAACTCGAAGACCAAAGAAGAAATAGAATAATTGAAAATCGAAGACAGGATAGAAACCATCCTCGAAGTCAAGAGGATTCTGACCAAAAGAGGATTATTGTTGTAGTTGGAGGAAAAATTCCAAAACATGGACATTTGAGTTCAAAGGCTTTTCAGCAAGATCGAGGCTCTATAGAAAAAATGTCTTCCTAGTTTAATGGTTTTGAATGACAAAATGATGACCCTTCTAGACTACGATAAGAAGATGGCTACAATGGCCAAGGATAGTTCCAAGTTCTTTGGAATACAAGGCATTATAACGAGCAAAGTGTTCTTGGAGACTTTGCAGCCAGACATCAGCATACAACACGAGATCAAGTATATTTTCATCATCAAACTGACTTTTTCCAAGTACACAGAAGTGGATGAAATATACCGTGGACTACTCAAAGTCACCATTCCCAGTCAGCTAAGATGGGAAGAGTTGTGCAATTTGATTGAGTAGGAAATGAGGTGTGCAAGCTGAGTCGACAAACATATCAGTCAAAGTCATGTGGGTGAATCACCAATGACCTTCCCCAAATTCAGCGTGAAGAATTTGACACATCATCAACAATTCCTAATTTTTTGTATCTTGTTAGCTAGTTAGTTAGATTCAAAGTCTTCCACATCCTGATCATTTATGACAGGGTCGTTTGTAATTTTGATTATAAATACTTCAAACTTAGAAGTATTGGGGGTTGATGTTTATACCCTAGCAAGTTGTAAGAACTATAATTTTTATCAAGAAGATATTTCAGTAACATAAAGAGACATTTCACAGGATTCTTGTGTATCATTTATTGGTGAAGTTTTCTATTCTCAGTTGAATGTGTATCTCTTCTAGTTATCATCTTGTTTTTCTAGTCTGGTCATTTAAAAGGAGTTAAAGTTACAAAATTTACCTTCACGTACTCTGTTGCTAGATTTTAAAGATCTAAGTGTTTTCTTCTTATATTGTAGTAAAGAAATTCTTAAATGCTTCTTGGTTATAATTAATCATCTCGCCTTTTTTCTGCTAACCATCATTTTATTGCTAAAGAATCCAATAGTTGCATTATCCTTCCATGTGAAAAGAATATTTATATATGTTCTTTGATCTTGACCTATATAAAACATACCCCATATCCCAATGGATGCGTAAAAAATTCCATCCATCTTATAAAAACACACAACACTCAGCCCTGCATATTTTAACTAGCCTAATATTTGAATTGAAACAAAGTTAAATCTTACAAAGAGATCTCTCTATGAAACTAGTAGGGCTAGCTCTGAGTTTCGAAGTGGTTGGATAAGGTTACCTCTAGTAAATTTTTTCTACCTGACAACAACCTCTGGGAATTTACAGAGTGGTAACATAAATGGCGACCGTACTGGGGATGAAATGAACAAACTTTCACCCCTTGATTTCTTTTCCCTGGACAAAGAAAAATTTATTTCTGAACTAATCATAAACCCTAAATTTATATAGAGATAATGTTCATAGGTTGTTAAAGTTTGTATATAGTAGTTAAAAATCTCCAAAAAGAAAAATAAAATCAAAAGTTCTAGCTCCTAAAAGAGTTCTTACTAGATCTCATCTAGATCTAGAACCTGCAATAGAAACAGACAATCCTGAAAGATTACTTAGGAAGAAAAACACTACAGAGGTTTCTAGGAGACACAACCCACTTCTAAGGTCCCCTTCTCTCACAGAGAAGTTAGTTGCTCTTCAATATCCTGAGTTTGATATATCTTTTCAACAAAGCCTTTTCAGGGAAAAATTTGACAGTCTTGTCAGTGAAACAGTCTTGTATCAAAGCATCTTTCAACCCAGGACCCCTGAAATACTCTCTACCAGAGCTGAAGTTGATCAACGTTTTCATCCCGAGTTTGATAACCTCAAAGACCTAGTTGCGGATCTCGGTCAAGCCTTAGAAAAACTCCATCTTCAGTAGTTGATCGAACTTCTTGTTTCAACTATTTCTATAGTTTTTGTTAAACCTAAACCAGGTCACTCCATTCCTCCAAGCCCTTCATCTTCTACATCTTTAGTCACTACCTCTCCTATTGCACAGGTTGTTGTTCAGCCTCCTCCACCAATCATGGCAGCAAGATATGCTCCATTGGTGTTGGTTTCTCCTTTACATGACATGCCTCAAGATTATCAAACCAGACTCCCTCAGTTTGATAGTACCGGTACCCTGAATACACAACAACATGTTGAAAAAATGAACGATTATTTTGATTTGCAAGAAGTAGATGAAGTAGATGTGAAGATGAGATTATTCACACAGATTCTGACTAGAGAAGTCAAAAGTGGTTCAAAATCCTATGTGTTGCTACCATAACTGACATTGTTGTTTTTCATCGAACTTTCCTTGATAGGTGGAAGGTAAAGAAAAATCCTCTCCAGATCCTGTCAGAGTATGAGAACATCAGTTGAAACCAAGGAGAGACAGTGTAGGATTACTGCACTTGTTTCAACAATCTATACAATGCAATCCCTGTTGATATCAAACCACCACAAGATTTGGAATTAATAAAATTCCATGATGGATTTGATGCAGACATGTCATATCAGTTAATGGAAAGAAAACAACAACTATGGAAGATATGCAGAGAAGTGTCATCAGTGTGGAAGAAAATCTTTTGGCCAGAAGGGCCCGACAGAGAACATAAAAGAGGGTCACCATCAAAGAATAACCTTCTACTTCCTCATCAGATGCCAAATTAAATTCTCTCACTAGAGCTATGGATAAAATGATGGAGAGACTCACTATAACTAACAAAAACCCACCCAGGGAGAACCAAGTTGCCCCTCAAATTAGAAACCTAAGCTTCAGAAGAAATCCACCTCAGATCAGGCAGAGAGATCCTAGAGATCAAAGAGAACAGAGGGGGGATGATCAACAGATTAGACCACCTCTCTAAGAGAATTACGTCGATGATGGGGAGGATGTAATCGATCATTTTGATGACAATCATATAAACCTAATGGGTGACCATGATCACGATCATGAATTCATTTTCCGCACCTAGGAAGAGCACGAGATGTTTCTCCTTTCACAAACAGAGGTAAATGAAGAAGCTGAGAAAATAGAACAACAAGCCTTTGAGAACGCTATAATGGAGGTTCACAGGTAGTATAACCTGAGGAGCAAGAAGGAGAACGAGAACTCTCCAAAGAAGGCTTTTGAAACCAAGAAAACCTTAGAAAACTCTCCCAAGAAATTCCCTGGGAGAAATAATGTTGAATCTCCTGCGCAAAAAACTCCAGAAATTCTTAAAAGAGCAAGTCATACTAAAGTTTCATCCACCATTCAAACAAGTGCACCTAGACACAAAGCCTCTACTGATAAACTAGAGGTACAAACCTTAAGCAAATTCATCACTCCTTTCAGCTTGAAGGGGAACTAGGTAAATTGAAGATTCCCATTCCCCTCTCCAAGCTCATGAACAAGAATGCTTACAGGTCTCAGGTGATTAAAGCTTTAAGCATTGAACCTGATATAGGTACTAAAGCTTTAAATATTGTATCTGCACATCACTCTGACACAATAAACCTTGTCGATGATCAATCTGAGCTCTTGTTTGGTCCTGAAGTTGACGATCAAATAGATAATGGTGCAGTGGCCCCCTTTTACATCAGCCTAAACATCCATGATCTAATATTACACAACACTAGATTTGGGTGCCTCTCACAACCTAATTCCCAAAGCCGTGATGCAAAAGTTGGGACTCAAGGTCTACAGACCCTACAAAGATTTGCATTCTTTCAACTCCGACAAACTCAAATGTATAGGCCTGATTAAAGACTTATGCATCACCTTGCCTCAAATCCCAATGAAAAGTATGGTGATGGATATCATTGTTGCAGATATTCCCCCAAAGTATCATATGTTGTTGTCAAGGTATTGGGGAGCTAAATTGAGAGGAACCCTGCAGCTAGATATGTCTTACGCCACCATTCTGATTTTTCAGACAACAGAGAAGACTGTACAGGGAAACACTTATGAAGTATATGGTTAGCAACCAGGAAAAGACACTCAATTACCCACTATACTTTGCACACTCTGATCTGTAATCTTTCATTCTATACAATGATGGTGACTTTGAAGAACAAAACACACAACTAGAAGATGATACATCTGATTCAAAGGATGATAAAATAGTTGTCGAAGTAAGAAACCCCATGATTGAAGAGAGTGAGGAATTGCCAGTAGATTTCTGGAGCATGGACTTCGATGGTGTTGTGATTAAAGAAGGAGTTGGATATGGAGTTTGGTTGCATAACCACAGGTCAAGGTATTCTGAGAATCATTCTTACAAGATAAATTTTCAATGCGCTAACAATGTAGCTGAGTACGAGGCTCTGATGCTCAGCCTGAAACTACTAAAGAAAGTTGGTGCCAAACAGATCATGGTAAGGGGTGATTCTGAACTGATTATCAAGCAAATCAAAGGTGAGTATGCAGCCAAACACCCCAAACTTAGGGCTTATAGAAATGATTTTTTTGATTCTCTTCAATCCTTTACTGAAATCGACTTGCACGTAATGCCTAGAGGACAAAACATACTGGCAGACAGGATTGCCACATCACCAACTACCAGTAAAATTCCTTTTCATTCCACTCGCAAGTACATAGTGGAGGTGAAGTGTAGACCAACCGTTCCTGACAATATCAAATACTAGCAGGTATTTGGAAATGATGATCAAATTGAAGACATCCTACAGTGTAAGAACGATTTCAAATGTACAAACATAGATTTAGAAAATGATGATGATATTGTAAATAAATCTTTTTTTGAAAGTGTTAGTGTAAATAATGTAGATTCCAAAAAGATCAATGAAAGTAAAGTAGATGCAGATGAATTGAATGAAAATGAGATAGATTCTGGTATTCTACAATTGAAAAGTAATGTGTTACCAAGAGGTCTAGTTCTGCTAGAAGACTTATTCGATTTTAACGATGTAGCCAAAAGACCAAAAATTGAAGCTAGTGGTAAGGAGGTTGAAGAATGCAACATAGGAATAGAAGAAAAACCCAAGATTATAAAACTCTTTAAATATCTACCCCCTGAGAAAAAATGAAAATACATTGAACTTTTTAAGGAACACGTAGATGTTTTTGCCTAGGGTTACGAGGACTTAAAATCTTACGACACGAGTATCATACAACATCGCATTCCCATAAAAGAAGAACACAAACCATTAAGACATGAACGTAGGAGAATTAATCCCAAGTTGTTTCCCCTGATAGAGAAAGAAATCCAAAATATGTATGATGCAAAGATAATAGATCCCTTGATATTTTCCAAATGGGTTTCTAACTTAGTTCCTACCAGGAAGAAAACTGGGGAGATCAGACTTTGCATAGATTTCATAAATCTGAACAAAGTCTCCCTCAAAGACAATTACCCTTTGCCCAAAATGGACCATATTTTACAAAAGGTGGTTGGGTCCATTAGGATCTCCTTACTAGATGGCTTCTCCGGTTACAACCAAGTTCTTTTCCATCCAGAATATCAATAGAAGGCAACTTTTACCACACCCTGGGGAACCTTCATATACGTGAAGATGCCTTTTGGTCTGATGAACGTTGGGGATACGTTTCAAATCACAATGGACATTACTTTTGTGGACGATACTGGAATATTTATAGTCATTTATCTAGACGATGTGATTGTCTACTCCAAATCTGATGAGGAACACTTTCTCCACCTCAGACGTGTATTTGAGAAGTGCAGGAAATTTGGGATTTCATTGAATCCTAAGAAAATCCTTTTCGGGTTAGAGGAATATAAACTACTGGGACACATAATATTGAAATACAGAATTAAAATAGATCCCAATAGGATAGAAGCCATCCAAAAGGTGGAACACCCTAGGAATATCAAAGAACTGCAATCTTTCATTGGAAAAATAAATTTCCTTAGAAGATTCATACCAAACTTGGTTGAACTTCTCAGGAATATCACTAATATGTTGAAAAAAGACACAAAATTCAAATGGAACGTCGAGTCCAAACAATCGTTTGAGCAGGTGAAACATGCACTCACACAAGCCCCGGTTCTGATCATCCCAGATTACACCAAAGAATTTTATCTCTTCTCCTTTGCATCTGAACACACCATAGCAGTTGTGTTGTTGCAGAAAAACATTGAAGGGTATGAACAACCCATAGCATTTTTCAGCAAATATTTGAGAGATGTTTCTTTGAAGTATAACATAATGGAGAAATAGGCTTTCGCTCTGGTGAAATCCATAAAGGACTTCAGATTCTATATTCTCCATTCTCACACAATTAAATACGTTCCAAACGTAGTGGTTAAGGATATCCTGACCAAGGATAATCCATATGGTAGAAGAGGAAAGTGGATTGTGGTTATTATGGAATACAACATTGAAATAAAACCTACTAAACTGATCAAAGGACAGGGTCTAGCCAAACTAATGGCTGAGTCTAATTTTCATCCTTTGGATATTAATTTTTTGGCTACAGTTGACCGACCGGAAGAACAAGAGACTCCAAACATAAAAGGGGTATTCTTAAACTCCCCTTGGTACGAAGACCTCATTTTTGTACTCCAAAATTTACAAGCTCCTCCTGGTTTGACTAAGACCAAAGACAGATTTATTAAATTGAAAGAATTGAAATTTTGCATTCTAGATAGCAATCTCTATTGGAAGGATATTGGTGGTATCTTGCCTAATTACTTGTTAAAAGATGAAGATGACAAATTTCTTCAATATTTTCATGCAGGAGACTATGGTGGGAGCCTGAGTTGGAAGACCACAATTAACAAGATTCTGAGAACTAGATTTTACTGGCCTACTCTGTTCGATGACATCCACCAGAAGGCTACTTCTTGCCACAAGTTCCAGATTTTTGAAGGTAAAAGGAAGCTTTTGCCACTCCCTCTGAAACCCATCTCAGTTGAATCTCCTTTCCAACAATGGTGTCTAGAATTCATTGGTGAAATACATCCATCCTCCTCGGGCCAACATAAGTGGATCCTCACGGCCACATACTAATTTACCAAGTGGATCGAGGTTGTGCCATGCAGGCAAGCCACTGACTCTATTATCATCAAGTTTTTAGAAACTAACATTTTGTCTCATTTTGGATGCCCCGAAAAAATTATAGCTGACAATGCAACGACTTTTAGATCCAAAAGGATCATATATTTTTGTAGTCAATATCGCATTATTTTGGGACACTCAACGACTTATTATCCGTAAGGAAATGGGCTAGCTGAGTCTTCTAAAAAAAGTCTAGTGAACATTCTCAAAAAAACACTGCAAGAAAATAAGAAATCATGGCATAATAAGTTGTTTTTCACACTCTAGGCTGACATAATCATCACCAAAAGAGCAATTGGTATGTCTCCATACCAGTTGGTGTATGGAACTGAAGCAGTTTTTCCCCTTTCATTAGGAGTCTCGGTCATGAAACTATTGCAGGAAGCACAAGTAGAACCAAATAATGTCCAGTGAAAGATAAATCAAATGATCCATCGAAATGCAATCTAGAGAGGAAGTCTATAACATGACTCAGGTCATTCAAGAAGGTATAAAAAACAATTATGACAAGAGGACTAAAGAAGATGATTTTGAGTTAGGTCCCTTGGTTTTCAAATGGGATTCCAGAAATGAGGATAAGGGGAAGCATGAAAAATTTGATAGTTTATTGAAAGGACCTTACACCATTCAGGAATTTAGAGGAAATAATGCAATTTTTCTCAAAAATGATGATGGGACAGACCTTCCAGGTGGACTAGTTAATGGCAGGATGTTGAAGCATTACTTGCCTCCCTAATAGAGAGCTCATGGATCCATTTTTCATTGTACATACCATTTATTTTTCATTCAAGGTTTCGTGTGTGTGACACAGATCAGATGATTGAAGCCTGCAACGAAGGCCCTAAGACACTGATCAATGCCACCAAGTTTCCAAAATAAAAACAAAAATAGATAGAAGCAATAAAGTAAATGGAGGAAAACCTTTGGAGACATCACAAAGCAGGTTCTTGTAAATTCACAAGGAGAGTACCATCCCCGGGTGGAGCCGTTGTTATAACCCTATAATTTATAGGATCATCTAGTGACTGGAAAATTTCCAGTATTGATATATGTTATCTTGCAAATAATATTTCATTCATGCAAATTATTTTCAAAAGAAAGAAAGAAAAAAGAAAAGAATAGAATAGAATAGAAAAGAAAGAAAATAAAAGAAAGAAAAAGAATAAAGAGGGGATAGAAGAAAAAATGAACAAAGCCCCATGCAATAACAATGACTTGATCCATACTATTTTAACATGGTCAGGTCCTTTTGAATTGATGTTGATAGGATTAGTGAATAAGCTTGGCTAAACTGTTTAATCTTAGCCAAGTAGATAGGTTAGTTAGTGAATAAATTTGATCAAACTGTCTAATCTTGATCAAATAACCCTAGGGTAGAGTAACCTCTTTGTCCAACAGTTTAATCTGGGATAAAAGTGTAGGTAGGTAGGATAGGACACAGACTAGCCACCTTTTCTTTCAATAAACTTTGTATGGTGTTCAAAGAAAATGTATTATTTTGATGTTTTAGGTGCTTTCCTAACCCNAAGACCAAAGACAGATTTATTAAATTGAAAGAATTGAAATTTTGCATTCTAGATAGCAATCTCTATTGGAAGGATATTGGTGGTATCTTGCCTAATTACTTGTTAAAAGATGAAGCTGACAAAGTTCTTCAATATTTTCATGCAGGAGACTATGGTGGGAGCTTGAGTTGGAAGACCACAATTAACAAGATTCTGAGAACTAGATTTTACTGGCCTACTCTGTTCGATGACGTCCACCAGAAGGCTACTTCTTGCCACAAGTTCCATATTTTTGAAGGTAAAAGGAAGCTTCTGCCACTCTCTCTGAAACCCATCTCAGTTGAATCTCCTTTCCAACAATGGTGTCTAGAATTCATTGGTGAAATACATCCATCCTCCTCGGGCCAACATAAGTGGATCCTCACGGCCACATACTACTTTACCAAGTGGATCGAGGTTGTGCCATGCAGGCAAGCCACTGACTCTATTATCATCAAGTTTTTAGAAACTAACATTTTGTCTCATTTTGGATGCCCCGAAAAAATTATAGCTTACAATGCAGCGACTTTTAGATCCAAAAGGATCATATATTTTTGTAGTCAATATCACATTATTTTGGGACACTCAATGGCTTATTATCCGTAAGGAAATGGGCTAGCTGAGTCTTCTAACAAAAGTCTAGTGAACATTCTCAAAAAAAAACTGCAAGAAAATAAGAAATCATGGCATAATAAGTTGTTTTTCACACTCTGGGCTGACATAATCATCACCAAAAGAGCAATTGGTATGTCTCCATACCAGTTGGTGTATGGCACTGAAGCAGTTTTTTCCCTTTCATTAGGAGTCTCGGTCATGAAACTATTGCAGGAAGCACAAGTAGAACCAAATAATGTCTAGTGAAGGATAAATCAAATGATCCATCGAAATGCAATCTAGAGAGGAAGTCTATAACAGGACTCAGGTCATTCAAGAAGGTATAAAAAAAAATTATGACAAGAGGACTAAAGAAGATGATTTTGAGTTAGGTCCCTTGGTTTTCAAATGGGATTCCAGAAATGAGGATAAGGGGAAGAATGAAAAATTTGATAGTTTATTGAAAGGACCTTACACCATTCAGGAATTTAGAGGAAATAATGCAATTTTTCTCAAAAATGATGATGGGATAGACCTTCCAGGTGGACTAGTTAACGGCAGGATGTTGAAGCATTACTTGCCTCCCTAATAGAGAGCTCATGGATCCATTTTTCATTGTACATACCATTTATTTTTCATTCAAGGTTTCGTGTGGGTGACACAGATCAGATGGTTGAAGCCTGCAATGAAGGCCCTAAGACACTGATCAATGCCACCAAGTTTCCAAAATAAAAACAAAAATAGATAGCAGCAATAAAGTAAATGGAGGAAAACCTTTGGAGACATCACAAAGAAGGTTCTTGGAAATTCACAAGGAGAGTACCATCCCCGGGTGGAGCCGTTGTTATAACCCTATAATTTATAGGATCATCTGGTGACTGGAAAATTTCTAGTATTGATATATGTTATCTTGCAAATAATATTTCATTCATGCAAATTATTTTCAAAAGAAAGAAAGAAAAAAGAAAAGAATAGAATAGAATAGAAAAGAAAGAAAATAAAAGAAAGAAAAAGAATAAAGAGGGGATAGAAGAAAAAATGAACAAAGCCCCATGCAATAACAATGACTTGATCCATACTATTTTAACATGGTCAGGTCCTTTTGAATTGATGTTGATAGGATTAGTGAATAAGCTTGGCTAAACTGTTTAATCTTAGCCAAGTAGATAGGTTAGTTAGTGAATAAATTTGATCAAACTGTCTAATCTTGATCAAATAACCCTAGGGTAGAGTAACCTCTTTGTCCAACAGTTTAATCTGGGATAAAAGTGTAGGTAGGTAGGATAGGACACAGACTAGCCACCTTTTCTTTCAATAAACTTTGTATGGTGTTCAAAGAAAATGTATTATTTTGATGTTTTAGGTGCTTTCCTAACCC
>JZKD02S1819911.1:20071-30561 GCA_000966675.3 Picea glauca
CTCCTGAATCCATGAGGCAATTATGCAACACTTTATCATGTATGTTCAGGGAGGTGTAGAAAGGAGGGGATGAATCATCTCTATCTTCTACCATGGGACCTAGGATGACTACTGGATTTTCATCTTGGAGATTTATTGAGTTCGTGGAAAGCCAGGGGGGATCAGATTGTAGTAGCTTAGAGAGGGACTTTTTGAAATATTCATTTTTAACTAGTTTGGAGAGGGGTACAGGAATTCTAATCTTCTGAATCTAATGCTCAAAACTAAAGGAGGAGAGAGACTTAGGAGCTTCCCTTACCTCATAGATAGGTTCCTTGGCTACTAGCGAAGCATTCTGAGTTTTATTTTCTTTAGTAGCAGTTGTTGCAGCTTTAGTAGGCCTTTCTGCTATGAGGGGCTGATCCTGGCTATCAAAATTCCCTTCTTTCTTTTTTGACCTGAGATTGTATCTATTAGGAGTGTTGCTGGCCTTTTCCCCTTTACTCAACTCATTGATTTGGGTGGTGATAAGGGATTATTCATATGCATATTGTGTCAAATGAGGAAAAGGGGAAGTGTCCTCGATGTAGTGGATCTCAAGGTCGAGTTCATCCACCTCCTCCCCTTCCTCATGAGAAACTAGGATATTTTGGAGAGGGTTTTGAATCCTCTGATCATCCCTGTCTCTGCTTCTTTATTCCCTTGGAAAAGTTTGTGGCATATTGTTACCAAGTCTCCTGAAACCTCTGTTATTAGCATTCTAGGGATTTTTGTACGTGGGCTTCCCCTCTAATTCCCACCTCTCCATCCTAGCCGAAAGGGATTTCAGTACTTTAGTTACCTTATCTATCTAAAGGGGAAGGGGAGAGGAATGGGATGGGGATGCCTCTATTCTTCTCCTAGATACGTCTCTATCAACCTTATTCCTAAGTCGGTCAAAAACCAATATGTTAGACTCTACTTCCATGGCTGCATCCTGCATGTGAGCCAGAGTGGTGGCTCTCCTTTCCCTCAGCGGGAGGAAAAAATTGAGATCAAAAGCACTGGCATAAGTGATATTTGCAGAGGATTTGGAGGGCTTTATCTCGGTGGGGATCTTATTATACATTTTATTAAATTTTTTGGAGAAGTCAGAGATAGACTCTCCTTCCTTTATTTTCAAAGACCCAAACTCAGTCATGTAATACATGAAGTCTTTTTTGTCTCCCCATTGTCTCAAAAAGGCACTATCTAAAGCCTCAATCCCATCAATAGATCTAGGAATAAGGGCCCTAAACCACTTTCTAGCCTTGCCTTCAAGACTATGGACGAAAATCCTCATCCATACATCTTCATGCATAATAACATGATCGTCTATAAAACTGTAGAAGGCTTCAAGTTGTTCTTCTATAGTTATGTTCTCCTCACCTGTAAACTTGGGCAGCTGCTTGAGGTAACCATCTGTTGGAAGGGCATTGAGAGGCTGAGGTAACACAAGGGGAGCATACCTAGCAGCTATAATAGCCTCCATTCTGGTCATAGGGGGATTTTCACCTACCATAGGGATATTAGGTGGAGGAGAACTCGAAGGGAAAGGAGCTTGAACCGGGGATACTGGAAATAGGCTTACAGGGGTAAGGAATGTGACAAGGGTTTCTCCCTCTAGTCCAAAACCAAGAGGAGACAACTCGATAGGAACACTTCTGAAATTCAGGAAACAGGAGGCTTCAGAAAATGGTCTACCATGAAGTTGAGGAGAAGAAAAAGGGGTTTCTATAGAAGGAGATGGAAAATTACCTGGTTCGGTGGTGAAATTTTCTCCTCGAGGGGCCTTTCCTTTTCTGAAATTTTCCTGTGGCTCAGCTTCAGGTGTAGCTAGAGGAAGTTGTGGATGGGATCGCGTGTGTCTACCTCTAAAAGCCACAATTAAAATAGCAAGTTCTCCAAAATGGATTCATCACAATGGAGTCACCAGGTGCACAGTAGCAATCTTCAAAGGCTCTGATGCCTGATGCACCTTCAAAATCAGAGGCTCAATGTCATTCAATCTTGAGGAAAATTTTCAACTTCATCCCTGGCAACGGCGCCAGAAATGTTGGCGTTGGATGTCACTCCTGGATTGCAGTAGGAGCAGAGCCTGGTGCCCATTATTTTATGTCACGATTTGTTTATAGAGGGTGATCAAGTAGAAGAAAATTCATAACAATATTGTTCTAACTCCAAAACTAGGCTGGACATGCACAGGTAGGTGAGGTCTTAGTTAAAATTTAGACAGTGAGTTGTAGTAAGGGTGAATAGGAGGAAGACTTCTGTGAGGAAAAGCTANTTGAGTTCGTGGAAAGCCGGGGGGGCTCAGATTGTAGTATCTTGGAGAGGGACTTTTTGAAATATTCATTTTTAACTAGTTCGGAGAGGGGTACAGGAATTCTAATCTTCTGAATATCATGCTCAAAACTAAAGGAGGAGAGAGACTTAGGAGCTTCCCTTACCTCATAGACAGGTTCCTTGGCTGCTGGCGAAGCATTCTGAGTTTTCTTTTCTTTAGTAGCAGTTGTTGCAGCTTTAGTAGGCCTTTCTGCTATGAGGGGCTGATCCTGGCTATCAAAATTCCCTTCTTTCTTTTTTGACCTGAGATTGTATCTGTTAGGAGTGTTTCTGGCCTTTTCCCCTTTACTCAACTCATTGATTTGGGTGGTGATAAGGGATTATTCATATGTATATTGTGTCAAATGAGGAAAAGGGAAAGTGTCCTCGATGCAGTGGATCTCAAGGTCGAGTTCATCCACCTCCTCCCCTTCCTCATGAGCAACTAGGTTATTTTGGAGAGGGGTCTGAATCCTTTGATCATCCCTATCTCTGCTTCTTTGTTCCCTTGGCAAATTCTGTGGCATATTGTTACCAGGTCTCCTAAAACCTTTGTTATTAGTATTCTAGGGATTTTTGTACGTGGGCTTCCCCTCTAATTCCCACCTCTCCATCCTAGCCGAAAGGGATTTCAGTACTTTAGTTACCTCATCTATCTAAAGGGGAAGGGGAGAGGAATGGGATGGGGATGCCTCTGTTCTTCTCCTAGATACGTCTCTGTCAGCCTTATTCCTGAGTCAGTCAAAAACCAATATGTTAGACTCTACTTCCATGGCTGCATCCTGCATGTGAGCCAGAGTGGTGGCTCTCCTTTCCCTCAGCAAGAGGCAAAAATTGAGATCAAAAGCACTGGCATAAGTGATCTTTGCAGAGGCTTTGGAGGGATTTATCTCGGTGGGGATCTTATTATACATTTTATTAAATATTTTGGAGAAGTCAGAGACAGACTCTCCTTCCTTTCTTTTCAAAGACCCAAACTCGGTCATGTAATACATGAAGTCTTTTTTGTCTCCCCATTGTCTCAAAAAGGCACTATCCAAAGCCTCAATCCCATCAATAGATCTAGGAATAAGGGCCCTAAACCACTTTATAGCCTCTCCTTCAAGACTATGGATGAAAATCCTCATCCATACATCTGCATGCATGATAACATGATCGTCTGTAAAACTGTAGAAGGCTTCAAGTTGTTCTTCTGTAGTTATGTTCTCCTCACCTGTAAACTTGGGCAGCTGCTTGAGGTAACCATCTGCTGGAAGGGCATTGAGAGGCTGAGGTAACACAAGGGAAGAATACCTAGCAGCTATAATAGCCTCCATTCTGGTCATAGGGGGATTTGCACCTACCATACGGATATTAGGTGGAGGAGAACTCGAAGGGAAAGGAGCTTGAACTGGGGATACTGGAAATAGGATTACAGGGGTAAGGGATGTGACAAGGGTTTCTCCCTCTAGTCCAAAAACAGGAGGAGACAACTCGATAGGAACACTTCTGAAATTCAAGAAACGGGAGGTTTCAGAAAATGGTCTACTGTGAAGTTGAGGAGAAGAAAAAGGGGTTTCTACAGAAGGAGATGGAAAATTACCTGGTTCAGCGGTGGAAGTTTCTCCTTGAGGGGCCTTTCCTTTTCTAAAATTTTCTTGTGGCTCAGCTTCAGGTGTAGCTAGAGGAAGTTGTGGATGGGACCGCGTGTGTCTACCTCTAAAAGCCACAATTAAAATAGCAAGTTTGCCAAAATGGAGTCATCACAATGGAGTCACCAGGTGCACAGTAGAAATCTTCAAAGGTGTTGATGCCTGATGCACCTTCAAAATCAGAGGCTCAATGTCATTCAATCTCGAGGAAAATTTTCAACTTCGTCCTCGGCAAGGGCGCCAGAAATTTTGGCGTTGGAAGTCACTCTTGGATTGCAGCAGGAGCAGAGCCCGGTGCCCATTATTTTATGTCACGATTTGTTTATAGAGGGTGATCAAGTGGAAGAAAATTCAGAACAATATCGTTCTAACTCCAAAACTAGGCTGGACATGCACAGGTAGGTGAGGTCTTAGTTAAAATTTAGACAGTGAGTTGTAGTAAGGGTGAATAGGAGGAAGACTTCTGTGAGGAAAAGCTAAGGGCTATTGTAGGCATCGAGTTTCTGACAACATGTAGAAGAAAAACTTGAACATGAGAACTTCTTATGCTCAAATGTAGGAAACACTGGAGAATATAACGGTGTTACAATAAATCCTTTATCTTAACACAGTCACAGTAATCCACGCAAATCAGTCGATCATGAACTCTCTCAATATGAGATGAAACTAGATGGGATAAGAAAGTTGTCTGTTATAAAACAAGAAATCTCACATACAGATGCATAACCAGAGAACTAGAGCATCTATTAAAACTTTATAATCGAGATCTTTTCTCTACCATTGATCCTTCCAAAAATAGAAAAATTGAGTGTATATACTCAAAAACATTCACCCAACAGAGGTGTGCTCGAACCTCCAAGGCATGGCATCTTTTCAGTCAAACCTGGACAAAAATCCTTTATCAGATGCCACCTTAACTCAGCATGGATCTTGCAGAGGCGGGACCTACACACAAGGGTGACATGGGCTGATTTCTCTAGGCCTCCCATACCTTCCATTTATGGATCAAGCTGAGGTTTCACCTACCTACTCGATTTTCATTAACTGATTCCCCAGGGAGTGGCTTAGACGATACCCTCAAGAGAAGACCATGTGCCTTCTCTCTAAGTCTTTGAGGCTAGCCTCCCTTTCTTCTGGAACTGCCATCAATGTAACACATGGTCATGATCTGGCACCTCTCTCAAGGGTGCTTCAACATTTCTTCTTTCGGGGATTTCTGCTTCCCCTGCCTTCAAATTTCCTGGTGCCCAATCTCATGAAACGACCCTCCAGGATCAACGGTTGGATCGGCTCTAAAACTGATGGCCATGATCATTTTTCCTTGAACGCATTGGCTCCATGTCCCTTCATATTCTTTGTCCCTTTTCCATACGACCCAGTGCTATGATCGTGGGCCAGCACCCAGAGGCACCTTCGGCACTTCGCGTTTCATGGATGGGAGGGAGCTGATCCTTTCTCTTCAAAGTCATGATGGGTGAAGTGGCGATAGAGCCCAATCATGTGCCACATGTTCCTCCTTGATCAGATGACCCTGAACTACTTTGGCGATACTGTGAGCCCGAATCTTGGATGCCTTCAGCACTTCACATTTCATGGATAGGAGGGAGTTGATCCTTTCTCTTCAAAGTCATGATGGGTGAAGTGGCGATAGAGCCCAATCATGCGCCACATGTTCCTCCTTGATCAGATGACCCTGAACTTCTTTGGTGATACTGTGGGCCTGAATCCTGNTTGAGTTCGTGGAAAGCCGGGGGGGCTCAGATTGTAGTATCTTGGAGAGGGACTTTTTGAAATATTCATTTTTAACTAGTTCGGAGAGGGGTACAGGAATTCTAATCTTCTGAATCTCATGCTCAAAACTAAAGGAGGAGAGAGACTTAGGAGCTTCCCTTACCTCATAGACAGGTTCCTTGGCTGTTGGCGAAGCATTCTGAGTTTTCTTTTCTTTAGTAGCAGTTGTTGCAGCTTTAGTAGGCCTTTCTTCTATGAGGGGTTGATCCTGGCTATCAAAATTCCCTTCTTTCTTTTTTGACCTGAGATTGTATCTGTTAGGAGTGTTGCTGGCCTTTTCCCCTTTACTCAACTCATTGATTTGGGTGGTGATAAGGGATTATTCATATGCAGATTGTGTCAAATGAGGAAAAGGGGAAGTGTCCTCGATGCAGTGGATCTCAAGGTCGAGTTCATCCACCTGCTCCCCTTCCTCATGAGAAACTAGGCTATTTTGGAGAGGGGTCTGAATCCTATGATCATCCCTGTCTTTGCTTCTTTGTTCCCTTGGCAAAGTCTGTGGCATATTGTTACCAGGTCTCCTGAAACCTCTGTTATCAGTATTCTAGGAATTTTTGTACGTGAGCTTCCCCTCTAATTCCCACCTCTCCATCCTAGCCGAAAGGGATTTTAGTACTTTAGTTACCTCATCTATCTAAAGGGAAAGGGGAGAGTAATGGAATGGGGATGCCTCTTTTCTTCTCCTAGATACGTCTCTGTCAACCTTATTCCTAAGTTGGTCAAAAACCAATATGTTAGACTCTACTTCCATGGCTGCATCCTGCATGTGAGCCAGAGTGGTGGCTCTCCTTTCCCTCAGCAGGAGGAAAAAATTGAGATCAAAAGCACTGGAATAAGTGATCTTTGCAGAGGCTTTGGAGGGATTTATCTCAGTGGGGATCTTATTATACATTTTATTAAATCTTTTGGAGAAGTCAGAGACAGACTCTCCTTCCTTTCTTTTCAAAGACCCAAACTCAGTCATGTAATACATGAAGTCTTTTTTGTCTCCCCATTGTCTCAAAAAGGCACTATACAAAGCCTCAATCCCATCAATAGATCTAGGAATAAGGGCCCTAAACCACTTTCTAGACTCACGTTCAAGACTATGGATGAAAATCCTCATCCATACATCTGCATGCATAATAACATGATCGTCTATAAAACTTTAGAAGGCTTCAAGTTGTTCTTCTGTAGTTATGTTCTCCTCACCTGTAAACTTGGGAAGCTGCTTGAGGTAACCATCTACTGGAAGGGCATTGAGAGGTTGAGGTAACACAAGGGGAGCATACCTAGCAGCTATAATAGCCTCCATTCTGGTCATAGGGGGATTTGCACCTACCATAGGGATATTAGGTGGAGGAGAACTTGAAGGGCAAGGAGCTTGAACCGGGGATACTGGAAATAGGCTTACAGGGGTAAGGGATGTGACAAGGGTTTCTCCCTCTAGTCCAAAACCAGGAGGAGACAACTCGATAGGAACACTTCCGAAATTCAGGAAACAGGAGGCTTTAGAAAATGGTCTGCTGTGAAGTTGAGGAGAAGAAAAAGGGGT
Source organism: Picea glauca (assembly GCA_000966675.3). NCBI lineage: Eukaryota > Viridiplantae > Streptophyta > Pinopsida > Pinales > Pinaceae > Picea > Picea glauca. Next base: position 27,350 of record JZKD02S1819911.1, read on the forward strand.
TTCTACAGAAGGAGATGGAAAATTACCTGGTTCGTTGGTGGAAGTTTCTCCTCGAGGGGCCTTTTCTTTTCTAAACTTTGCCCATGGCTCAGCTTCAGGTGTATCTAGAGGAAGTTGTGGATGGGATCGCGTGTGTCTACCTCTAAAAACCACAATTAAAATAGCAAGTTCGCCAAAATGGAGTCATCACAATGGAGTCACCAGGTGCACAGTAGCAATCTTCAAAGGCTCTGATGCCTGATGCACCTTCAAAATCAGAGGCTCAATGTCATTCAATCTTGAGGAAAATTTTCAACTTCGTCCCCGGCAACGGTGCCAGAAATGTTGGCGTTGGAAGTCACTTCTGGATTGCAGCAGGAGCAGAGCCTGGTGCCCATTATTTCATGTCACGATTTGTTTATAGAGGGTGATCAAGTGGAAGAAAATTCAGAACAATATCGTTCTAACTCCAAAACTAGGATGGACATGCACAGGTAGGTGAGGTCTTAGTTAAAATTTAGACAGTGAGTTGTAGTAAGGGTGAATAGGAGGAAGACTTATGTGAGGAAAAGCTAAGGGCTGTTGTAGGCATCGAGTTTCTGACAACATGTAGAAGAAAAACTTGAACATGAGAACTTCTTATGCTCAAATGTAGGAAACACTGGAGAATATAACGGTGTTACAATGAATCCTTTATCTTAACACAGTCACAGTAATCCACGCGAATCAGTCGATCATGAACTCTCTTAGTATGAGATGAAACTAGATGGGATAAGAAATTTGTCTGTTATAAAACAAGAAATCTCACATACAGATGCATAACCAGAGAACTAGAGAATCTATTAAAACTTTATAATCGGGAGCTTTTCTCTACCATTGATCCTTCCAAAAATAGAAAAATTGAGTGTATATACTCAGAAAAATTCACCCAATAGAGGTGTGCTCGAACCTCCAAGGCATGGCATCTTTTCAGTCAAACTTGGACAAAAATCCTTTGTCAAATGCCACCTTAACTCAGCATGGATCTTGCAGGGGGGGGACCTGCACACAAGGGTGACATGGGATGATTTATCCAGGCCTCCCATACCTTCCATTTATGGATCGAGCTGAGATTTCACCTACCTGCTCGATTTTCATTAACTAATTCCCCAGGGAGTGGCTGAGACGATACCCTCAAGAGAATACCATGTGCCTTCTCTATAAGTCTTGGAGGCTAGCCTCCCTTTCTTCTGGCACTGCCATCAATGTAACCCATGGTCATGATCTGGCGCCTCTCTCAAGGATGCTTCAACATTTCTTCTTTCGGGGATTTCTACTTCCCCTGCCTTCAAATTTCCTGGTGCCCAATCTCGCGAAACGACCCTCCAGGATCAACGGTTGGATCGGCTCTAAAACTGATGGCCACGATCATTTTTCCTTGAATGAATTGGCTCCATGTCCCTTCATGTGCTTCGTTCCTTTTCCATACGACCCAGTGCTATGACCATGGGCCAACACCCAGAGGCGCCTTCGGCACTTCGCGTTTCATGGATGGGAGGGAGCTGATCCTTGCTCTTCAAAGTCATGATGGGTGAAGTGGTGATAGAGCCCAATCATGTGCCACATGTTCCTCCTTGATCAGACGACCCTGAACTACTTTGGCGATACTATGGGCCCGAATCTTGGACGCCTTCAGCACTTCACATTTCGTGGATGGGAGGGAGTTGATCCTTGCTCTTCAAAGTCATGATGGGTGAAGTGGCGATAGAGCCCAATCATGCACCACGTGTTCCTCCTTGATCAGATGACCCTGAACTTCTTTGGTGATACTGTGCGCCTGAATCCTGGACACCTTGGGCACTTTGGTTTTCTTGGATGGGAGGGAGATGATCCTTGCTCTTCAATGTCATGATGGGTGAAGTGGCGATAGAGCCCAATCGTGCACCACATGTTCCTCCTTGATCAAATGGCCCTGAACTTCTTCAGCAATATTGTGGACCCAAATCCTGGATGCCTTCAACACTTCACGTTTCATGGATGGGAGGGATTTGATCCTTGCTCTTCAAAGTCACATTAGGAGAAGTGGCGATAGAGCCCAATCATGCGCCATGTGTCCCTCCTTGATCGAACGACCCTGAAATTCTTCAGCAATACTATGGGCCTGAATCCTGGACACATTTGGCACTTCGTGTTTCATGGATGGGAGGGATTTGATCCTTTCTCTTCAAAGTCACAATGGGCAAAGTGGTAATAGATCCCAATTGTGCACCACATGTCCCATCTTGATTGGACGACCCTGAACTTCTTTGGCGATACTGTGGGCCCAAATCTTGGATGCCTTTGACACTTCACGTTTTGGGGATCCCAACTACAGAGAAAAAGTGCTTCAAGGTCGGGATGGGCGAAGCTGCGACAGATCCTGATCGTGCGCCACATACTCCTCCGAGATGGACAGCCTAGATCATTTCGGTGAGATTGCGGGCCCGATTCCTATGCTAAACATGGCATAATTCTGTCGGTCACAAATATCCACTGACCAACGATCTTCCACATCGATCTATCCTCACTTTTGGGCATTGGGTTGTGCATCTGCTAACATTTTAAGCCTGAAATTGAGATTTTATGCACTGCACAGTGTGCTCACGGCCGCATCCTTGGACAAAATGCCTTTGTTGGACTTTTAGGCCTACTTCTTCGTAGCTCAGGCTACGGGCTCAAAGGAGAGAAAACAACCCACCCCTCTTAACAAGAAATAATGTTAATAGTATCCATGCAACTTGTGCATGGAAGACCACCTGACCCATCTATGTCCTCGACTTGCAGAGGCCCAAAACTTTGTCATGCAGCAACAACAGGCAATGTTGACTAATCCATTTCAACATGGGAAAAATCTAACTCAAGCCTCTGCCAGCATAGAAGGGGGTAGCCAAGAACCCTGTCTACCTCTGAACAACCCCACATTCGTGAACGTATATATGGTTAGGGGTGATTCTTTTATATTGACTAGAGCACACGACTATATTAAACCAAGCGCTTCTGAGAAGGGTAAAGAAGCTTACCTCCCATCTCTTCCTCTACATATTGAGAAGACATTGGGAGAAACAATGACATGTATTCCAAAAGGTGCATTTAAAAAATCTTCTCATAACCCAAATGTAAGGGCTTCCCAGAACTACTCTGTGGTAGAGGATTTATCACAAACCCCTTGTGCGATGTCTGCTTTGGAGGTCCTCCAAAGCTACCCTTCTCAGAGG
>JZKD02S1819911.1:59800-72831 GCA_000966675.3 Picea glauca
GATGCCCTTTGGTCTCAAAAATGTTGGAGTGACCTTTCTGCGGGCCATGTGTTTTTCTTTCCAAGATCTCAAGCATATAGTCGAGGCCTATTTAGATTATTTAGCATCTCGATCTCGCAAGGGAATAGATCATCCCACACACCTCTGACTTATCTTTGAGTGATGTCACTACTTTCAGATTCTCTTGAATCCAAACAAGTGCATCTTTTGCATAAAATCAAGACGTTTGTTAGGTTTCATAGTGTTAACAACAAGGATCATGGTCAATCCTCTGAAGGTTGAGGCAATAATTCAGTTACCTCCCCCACACACAATCCTTCAACTACAGATTCTACAAGGCAAGGCAATTTTTTTAAGTCATTTCATCGCCAACTATGCCAAGATCAAAAAGGGATTTATGCGCTTGCTGAAGAAAGATGTTCCTTTTTATTGGGACGATGCCGCTCAATGCTCTTTTGAAGCATTGAAACATGCCCTCACAACTGCCCCTCTGCTTCGACCACCTAACTATAAAAAAGATTTCTTATTATACCTGGCTACAGCAGAGTCAACCATTAGCATGGTCTTAGTTCAGGAAGATGATTTGTTCTCATAATATGTGATCTATTACCTGAGCCGAGGCCTAGTTGGACCAGAACTCAATTATTCTCATATTGAAAAACTTGCATTGGTAGCAGTCCATGTTGTTCAATGGTTTCGTCATTATGTTTTGTTTCGCAAGACCACCATCATTTCCATTTTGAATCCATTTCAATATGTGTTGACATGATGGGTAATAGGCAGAAAGATCAGTATATGGATAGTCATCCTCCAGGAATTCAACTTAGATTTTGTTTCAACGAAATCCAAAAAGTCACTAGTCTTCGCAGAACTTATTTCAGAACTTTTGGTTGAGTCAGGTGTTGTTATGCTTGAAGAGTCACCTATCAGAGGAGATATGTTTTTGATCGCATCTTTGGATCCCTGGTATGGAGATATACTTGTCTATATCTAGACATTGAAGTGCCCCACCTCTGCTTCTCATGATGATTGTCGTCGTATATACCATCAGGCTAAGAATTATCTTATACTCGATGATACGTTGTACCGGAGAGGTGTAGAATGTATCCTGCGTCGACGCCTCACTCACGAAGAAGCAGTTATCATGCTTAATGATTTCCATACTAGAGTATGTGGAGGTCATTTTTCTAGGTTGGAAACAGGCCAAAAGATTTTATGATCAGATTACTTCTGGACGACACTAATAAAATATTGTATCGAATTGGTCAAGAAGTGCCACCCATGTCAGATCTTTTCTTGAAATATGAGGGCACATTCTTCTCCCATGTTTCCTATCATCACAGTTGGTCCCTTCACCAAGTGGGAGATTTATTACACTACATGCAACCCTCCTTCAGCTAGGGGGCACTGTTATATCATTGTAGCCATAGACTACTTCACGAAGTGGGTTGAAGCTATGCCAACGTTTAAAGATGATGGGGAGACTGGAGCTCTCTTTTTATTCAACCATATAATAGCAAGGTTTGGTGTCCCGAGAGAGATTGTCACTAACCATGGTAGTCACTTTCAGAACCAAATGATGACTGAGTTAACATCAAATCTTGGATTGTGGAAAGAACATTCGTCACCCTACTATCCCCAAGAAAATGGTCAGGTGGAAGCTATAAATAAATCTCTTAGGACCATCCTACAGTGAATGATCAACTCAGCCAAGTCAAATTGGAATTTGATGTTATACTCAGCATTATGGGCTTACCAAATGTCTGTTAAGACTGTAACCGGTTTCTCACCTTTTCAACTCATTTATGGGCTGGAAGCAGTCTTGCCTATCGAATGTCATATCCCATCCCTAAAGTTGACAGTACAGTTATTGTCAGACACTTCTCTACTTGAAGAATGGTTATTATACCTTGAGCAGCTGAATGAGCAGTGTCATGATGCATCCCTGGCCAATGAGGCTCACAAACATAAGTTCAAGTGTCAGTATGATCGGTCCGTTCATCCTTGAATTTTCTCTGAAGGCAACCTTGTCCTGGTCTATGACCAAGATAAGGACCCCCTGGGGGCAGGAAAATTCAAACCCATGTGTTCAGACCCTTCATCATAAAAGAGATTCTAAAAAAGGGTGCTTATCATCTGGTTGAATTTGAGGGAAATGCTTTAGTGGAGCCTAGAAATGGTCTCTACCTCAAGAAGTATGAGTCATAGGTAGGTCACCTTGGGTAACGTTTTGTAACATATGTATAGTCTTTGTACTATTACTTTCTAGTTTCTTTTAGTATTATGGATGTGTCATTTTTTATGTTATCTTTTGTCACTGTGGCATATGTCAAGTGAATCAGAGGTGTTCAGTGGGTACGCAGATGGTGATAGTTGGAACACTCGGAGGCTTGCCTCCGCAACTTGGGTAATTTTTACACCTCGAGGCCAGTTATTATCTTCCGGAAGTATATGCTTAGGTGACAACACAAACAATGTCGTCGAGTACAGTGCAGTTATTGAGTTGCTTCGTGACACCCTGTCATTTGGTATCTCTCGTCTCTGGGTCTATTTAGATGCTCAACTGGTTGTGTCTTAGTTAAATAGAGTCTACCATGTTCATGATCCAACTTTACACCGACGATTCCTTAGGGTATGTCTCTTAGAACGAAGATTTGATTGTATTACATATTTTTATGTGCCTAGGAGATTAAACCAAGTTATAGATACTCTATCTAATCAAATTTTAGACTGGCATCTCACACACATATAAAAAGGCATACAGGTAATCATGTAAATACAATTTTTAAAGGCAAATATGATCCATAAGACACAAAAAGACATAAAAATCAATATATAATATCATAATCATTAGAGTACATAGGTAGACACAAGCGTCTCAAAAATATGACCAATAATGAGTCATGGGGCTTATGCCCTCAAAAAATATATACAAGTAGTGCTCTTGACACATGAAAAGTCTAGACTAACTAAGGTCAGGGCCTATGGGCCCTGTTGTAATGATCAACATTTTTTTCCAAACAATCGAACCCATGTTCGTGATGCCCCCACTACATGAGGCTGCATAGATGGTGGCAGATCCTCAATCTCTTCCATAGGGACTGTGTGGGTGAGTGAGGTAAAGTTTCGCTCAACTCGTCTCAAAACCCTCTCAGCCTCACGGGCTGGAATCTCTCCTCCTGTTGTTGGTCCCCCTGCGGTGGCAGGTGCGGCCCCTGGCCGAGGATGACGCTTGTTCCTCACATAATCCATAGGTCACACTAGTCCCACATATGCACATAATAGACACATATCTGTCAAATACTCTGGTATAAAAAAAACAAAAAAATTACATATGTTTCACAAAAAAAAAAAAAAAAAACGATGCAAACTTACCCATCTCTCCTCGCTCCTTGCCAGGAGATACTGGTATTTCAATATCTCTTGAGAAATCAATCCCAACATAAGGGTAATCCTCTATGAATAGGATCTGTCACGACAACCAAGCAAAGAAGTCATCATCAAAGGACTCATTGGTCCTTCCACCACCCTGTCGTGGCAGTAACACTGCCCATCTACAAACTGCAGGAAGAGAGGCCTGATGTCCTCGTACCACCACTCGAGGACTGAAACTAGGAAATCTTTCAAAGAATAAAGAGCATAGAATTGTCTTGAACCCAAAGTTCCTTTGTGCCTACAACCGGCAATCTGTCAGTTGTCTCTTCATACACTCTAGCAGTGTAGTGCTCTAGTCAAATATATGTTCATTTAAGTACTGGACTGCACAGTTCATCTGTGCACGGGACACCTGATGTAGAGTCGCAGAACCAGTCATCTAGCCAATAAGCAACACAATCACCTACAGTGATAAATATGTGATCTTGCTTATGGGCACTTGTGAGCTCGATCAGTTTGTACCAGCCTCACAATAAAGTCCTATCAATTCCGATGTGTTATGAGGCCTTGAAGGAAATGTCTATAAATTGACTGGTTCCCCTCTCCTGGAGAGGCTAGTCAAAAAATATATGTCCTCTGTAGTAGGCACCAGTGACTGCCCCTCTAACATAAAGGCTTCTGCGTCAGGATGCCAATAATCAACCAAGGCATTCAGTAGCCTAGGTTGTGCTCGCATAAAAGGACATAGGAAGAACTTGAGCAACCCACATTGCATTAAGGAAGCAACATCATTGGGGTCTTCCTTGATCAACTCACTAATCTCCTCATGCTCTTTTTCCCTCCAGTGAACATACATCCTACAAAAAACCAAGTTCAGGAGGGTGAACCCTTGCTTTTTAAAAAAATTTCCATTTAATAAAGGATCCACGCAGGCTGTAATGATGACAGTCGTGTGTATACACGTGCAGTTTTTCCTCTGCCTGAGTGTACACACAACCTATCATAAGACAGCCCACATGGACCTAGGGCCGACCTTTTGAGGGTCAATGCGCCCCCAAAACTTGAAACTAAAAGGATAAATAAAGATTTAAATTGCAAGAGGAGAGATTTTATACTTATTTGGTCCAGACGGATGGTTGTTTCGCCCACTGTAGCTCCTGGAATCACCACTTTTATCAAAGGGGGCTTTTTTCTCCAGAGTCAATTTACAAATCAGCAATGGTGATAATGAGCTACCAACTTCTATTTATAGACTTTTTGGCCCCCCTTATCATTTTCTTTAAATTGAAAACCATTTAGAGTGATTCAGGATTTGTTTTGGAAGGTTATGATCGGGTATAAGGACGTTTTTTGGAGTTTTGGATCACTTTTGACGGTCCATGGGAAAAACCTTAGATGATCAACTTGAGCATATAGGTTAGGTTTCCACCCCTACTTTTTTGTCTCATTGTCTTTATCCCTTTTCCATAGGATCAATCCCATCAGGTTGCAACACAGAACCATCATTGCTTCTTTAGAAGTGTCACGATTTGGTGGTAGAGCTTATCGGAACATGGATGCTTTAGGTAGATCCTGGTTGCGTTATGGTGTCCATGCTATCACCAATGAATGTAGGCTCGGGAGTACTTTTCTTTTTCCTAATTACGAGTTTGAGCCTCATTTGCATGATTCCTTTTCACTCTTGGCCTCACCTTCGGGACTCCCAAAAAACATAACGGGTCTTCTTTTAAGCCCTTTTTAGACCCTCTAAACATGAAAAGATTGTCAAGTGATCTTGTGGCCTTTCACACTTTTTAAACTGAAATTTGAAGTCACGTCTATCTGGCGGTAGTTTACCCCTTTTTCGGTCCGGAAAATAAACTATATGAACAAAGGTATACTCTAAGGAACTTTAGTTCTCTAGAAGAGTACCCTCAGGTATCATTTTAACCCTTTTTCAGGCCTGAGGGACTAAATGTACAAAAAAGGAACCCCCACAAAGTCCATAGTTAAGCTCTTTTCAGACTCCCTAAAATTGAAAAGATCGTTGAGTGACCTTATTCTTTCACACTCATTAAAATGGTCCAGAAGAACATTCCTGATGGAGTCCATAGTTAATCCTTTTTCAAACTCCTTAAAAATGAAAAAATGGCAAAGTGATCTTGTCTTTGTCACACATGTTAAAATGGTTTTGAATAGATGTCTATTCGGTGCTAATTTACCCCTTTTTCGAACCGACTAGACTACCTTCGAAAAGGGTACCCCAGTGGAGTCTCCTTTTATGTTTTTCATACTCTCTACATATGAAAAACCATTGAGCTTACCTTCTCTGGGCCTGTTAAACTTACATCGAAGGACGTTACCATGGTGTGTCTTATTAATCGCATTTTCATATCTGCGTCGTTGGCCTAATGCCGGCTCCATGTTGCTCTCAACTGAACCATTTGAAACATGCCTTACACGCAAGCCCTGTAGCACTTTGCCTCAGCGTCTTGACACCTTTGGTCCCAGGAGGGATTTTTCCCAAGTGTCCTTTCTTTGAACATCAGTCTTGTCCTTACACCTCGAAATTGTATGTTTGTGACACTCATTCCTCCTTTGTAATGTAACATTCTTTTATTCTTTTTCCAAAATTCTTGAAAAAAGACAAAAAAATCAAATATACCCCAAAAAGAGGAAGGGAAAAGTATTTTCTTTGTATTGGTAGCACAATGAGTCACCCTTGGATAAAGAACATCTGTCCATTTGTTCATCAAACCCTGGGATTTAATATGACCTTAGGAAGCTGTTCCCACTACATTGAGTTGTGTTGTCCTCCATTTGGTTATTCTTCCAAACATATGGAGAGTTTGCATTGCCTCCCACCTCGTAAACTTATGTTACTTCCATGCTGCCTGAGTCTCATCATTTTTCATGCTATTGTCCAAGGGAAGTGTTTACCAAGCCTAAGTCATCCCCTCTACAGTTTGTCTCTTGCCCTCATGCCCGGCCATCCCAAAAGTCCAATCAATTCTTTGTTCGAAATCAATGAAGCCTTCAGTCGGATAATCAAGATTCTCTAGTCCATGACCGATGAGCCGTCGAAGACCTATGGGTAGTGAATTCATACACTCATATTACACTCCTACGCTATTTTTGAATATTTTGAAGTTTTTTCTCGAGCTTTGAAGACCTCATCTCCAGCCACCAGGCCTTATCAGCTTCTAGAAGATGGATACTTTGTATGTATATCTTTTTGATTTAGAGATGTAGCTCTGCTATGTATTTCTCATGGATATAGTTTATATAGTTATATGACATGGATCTACAGCGTATTTGATTGGTAGCCATGATTTTATTTTATCCCAAGCATGGGTATGCTAGCCTCGGTAAGACAATTATTATTTTGCAGACGACACCTCTTGATTTCTAGTCCCTGGGCTCACTTGTTCAGCACATCGGTGAAGATTGTTAATGTATTTCAGCCATCAGATGCTCTTCTAACCTCACACATTAGGGGGCATTTGTTATAACCCTAATTTTCACCAAACATGCTTACCTAGAATCAAGCCATCTCACATTCCTTCTTTGCCAAAACACTGTTGAACAACTCTTCTTAAAAACAACTTTTATAAATACCCACGCACCCTGCTCCATTATTGCATGCGTGTACATGATTTCTAACCCAAGACATCCCGCGTGTACCTAGAAAATCATGGAAAAAGGAAAGTTGTTGATGGAAAACACAACTTTGGGTAAGTTAACTAAACCTTTCGGCCATGCATGGCCAATCACTCAACCAAATACCTAGTTTCTTCTAGCCTGTAAAAGAAGGGTTAGGGGTCCCATTTGAAAGGAGGAGAATCATAGTAAAGAAACTATACCCAATTAATCATTCCATTTGTCCCAACCTTTATCCATCCTTGTGCAAAGAGAAGTATAGAGAAAAGCAGTTGGAAGGAAGTGGAAGAAGAGCCCAGGACTAGGATCAAGGAGAAGTAGCCAACTTTATCATTGTAAGGTATCATTGTGAAGTTAATTAAAGAATTGATTTTCCCATCCCACCATATGAGATTGTCAGTTTTGGAATATTGATTGTATGATTGATTAAATATCTAACCAATTAGTTCATAGAACAAATGCATGCGGAGTTCTTTGTTTGTCTTTAGTGAATGTAGGTCAGCATTGGGAGGAGAGTTGTTGTCAAAGAACGACTAAGTGCGAAAAGGGATTGACATCAAACATGAAAAATATGGTACGTCAACTTAATCTCTTGAGCCTTGTATTTACATATGAGTAATGGGGGTCTAGGCATGGGATGATGGTAAAAAGTAAGAATCTTTAGGTCATTTATGCATGCATGATAAAACCCTTAGTGCTAGTCCGTAGGAGGGATTTCCCACCCACAACACCACCTGAAACTTATGTGGCACCCGATGTTGATCATGGCACTTCTTGTACTTGTCATTGGACTTTTGTAGGATATCCTGAACCATTTGGCAGATGTGTTGGATCCACTCAATGAACCGGGTGGCTTTGTCAACTTCAGATGGAGCAGGAGATGGGTTGGTTGAGGTGACCACAAGAGGAAGTGCAACATCTAAGGGACCCAATGGTTGGAATCCCAACCCCACCTGAAAGGGGTTGTGGTCAGTTGAGCTATGCAGGGTTTGGTTGTAGCTATGTTGGACATAGGGAAGGCTCTCATCCCATGTGCGAGGGTGCTTGGAATTATACATGCGAAGGATATGCATAATCATTCAATTTACGACCTCAGTTTGGCCATCTGTCTGGGGGTGGAAGGCCATGGATTTGGTGATCTTGGTGTCCAGCAGTGACCAGAGGATCAACTAGAATGTGCTGATAAATTGACTATCCTGATCTGTGAAAAAGGTTTGTGGGATTCCAAAATGAACCCAGACTCGATCAAACAAGAGCTTGGAAGTGGCCTCTGATGTGATGCTCTTCTTACAAGCAACCAGAATCACCATCTTAGAAAAGAGATTAACAACCATAAAAAATAGTTATTTCCCCGCTTGGTGGAAGGGAAGCCCTACATGTAGTCCATTGAGATGGATTCCCATGGCCTATCAGGAGCAAGAAGAGGGGTGTACAGGCCCTATTTCTTAGTGTTTGATTTGGAAATAGCACAGGTAGTGCAGGAGTTGATATACTTCTTGACCTCCTGTCGAAGTTTCAGCAAGTAGAAATGTTTTTGTAGCATCGCCACTATATTTTCAATGCCAAAGTGTCCTGTCACCTGACTATAGTAGGATTCCTAGATCATCTTTGCTCGCTCACTTGATGGAACACAGATATGGCCTAGATGACACAACAACCCATCTTGAAGATGGAAATTATCAACAACTGCGTTTGCACCCAACATTTGGTAGGTGGTGGCAAAGTCTGGGTCTGTCTCATAGAGTTGGAGCCATCCAGAGGACTCATGGCTGCAAGATTCTAGCACCATGGTGAGTGTCGTGACTGGTGGTCTGATGAGGAAATAAATGATGCAATTGGTGGTTCCTATTTTATGTTGGTTGTGGAGCCTAATTATCTTCTTGATTCAGAGATCCTTGCTTTCAGTCGTGTTTATACCCCATGACGTGTTTACACCCCAGAAGTATGTACACTCTTCTATGTGGGGGAGTGTAGAGGGGGGGTACCCCCTATGTGAAGGGGGTCTGGGGGAAAGCGGCCCCCCAGTGGGGGTTCAAGGGTGGAGCCCCCAAAGGAAAAAAATTGCCTTGTAAATGTATATTGTAATTTCATTGTAAATTTGGACTGTTCATTATAAGGTCTTAGATATAATGGTAGAGATTATGTTAGGGTTTTTTCCCTAGAAGACAACCCTCTTTTATGAGAGAAATGTATCATGGCTATGGTTGATCGTGAATATTGTATTCTGAGATAGAAGACTGTGAGAGAAAGAAGAGGAAGTTACAATGGGTTTGTTGTAGGTTGTATCCCTTCATATGCTGGATAATACAAAAGGAAGGACCTAGAAATTTCTCTGGTGGACGTAGCTCACACTGGGTGAACCATGTAAATCTATGTCTCTATTGTATTATGTATCTTCTGTGTTTTGTTTCCAGATTTGTTTTATTTTATTGCTCCACATTATTGTTTTTCTAACAACTGGTATCAGAGCGAAAGGTAACTCATAGGAAAAGAGGGTTCCTGGTTCGAGTGGGAGCAATGTCAGAAGATGGAAAGTTTAGGGTCGAGAAATTTAACGGCCAAAACTACCAGTTATGGAGAGATGTAGATGGAATATTATTTATATCAGAAGGATCTATTCCTACCATTGGGCGGAGTAGCAAAGAAGCCGACGGACATGAAGGACGAAGAATGGGCGATTCTTGACAGAAAGGCTCTAGGAACGATATGGTTGAGTCTGGCAGCATCGGTGTTTTTCAATATTTCCAAAAAAATAGACAATGAAGGGTTTGATGGATGCATTGGCCAAATTGTATGAAAAACCCTCGACGTCCAATAAGGTATTTCTAATGAAGAGATTATTTAATATGAAGATGTCAGAAGGTGGGTCTGTTGCAGATCATTTAAATGAATTTAATATGGTTACTAATCAACTAAGTTATGTAAAAGTGGAATTTGATGATGAGGTCAGGGCTCTTCTAATCGTGTGCTCATTGCCAGAAAGTTGGAACAGCTTGGTCATGGCTATAAGTAACTCTGTCTCTGATTCAAATACTTTAAAATTTGATGATGTTGTTGGTGTTATCCTTAGTGAGGAAATGTGACGAAAAATCACAGGTGAGACATTAGGTAATGCATTAAACATGGAGAATAGGGGAAGACAAAAGGAGGGAGGAAAGGGCTCAGGGAACCGTGGGAATTCTATGAAGGGTAGATCCAAATCCAGACTTGGAAAGATAGAGTGTTGGAATTGTGGGAAGAAAGGACATCTGAAGAAAGATTGCAGAGCTCCAAAGAAACAAAGAGATCGACAATAGGAGAGAAATCAGGAAGAAAATGTAACAGGTGATGTGTTTTCTACGTCCACCACGTTTGATTGAAGTATTTGGCCCCCATGAGTTTTTCAAGGAGGTCGTCGATTCAGGAAATCAGGTACCGGTTTCTAACTATGATTTTATTCAGAGCCTGGTAATCAATGTAGAGTCACCAGGTTCCATCTTTCTTCTGTACCAGCATGATTAGGCTCCTGCAAGGTGATTATCTGGGACGTATGTTCCCATTGTGGAGCAGTTCTTGGATCTGTCACTTGATCTCCTCATTCTCTAATAGAGATCTACAATTGACTCGCCCATTGGGCAGCGGTGCGCTGGGGGTTAGATCGATGGGGTGCTTGACCTAGCAGTGAAGAGGTACCCCGGTAGGTGAGGAGAAGATATCCAAGTATTCTTCCATGATCTTATCTACTTGCTTCTATTGTCTAGAGAGGTCGATCGTAGAGACCCTAGATGTGGGTGTGATCTTTTTCTTATTCTGAGAGTGAATCACGAAGAAGACAAACTTCGCCATATGAGAGATGACATTCCTACATTTCTTAGTAGAGATCAAGGAAATAGCACTAGGTGGGACTACCTCAGGTATCCTTTAAAATTTCCTGTTCAAAGTAATAATAACACTACAAGGCCTAGAATCTTATACAACATGACGCTTCCATAAATAAGGTTGTCCCAAAAGAACATCACAAACTTTGAGACGAGAAACATCACACAATACCTTGTCTTTGAAGGGCTTGATGTCGTATGACAATTGGCACTGTTGGCTGACATGGAGATCGCTTCCTTGGTGGAGCCATCCAATGGTGTAGGGTTGTGGGTGCGGCATTGTCGACAGGGCCAGCTGCTTGACGAACTCTTCTGAGATAAGGTTCTTCTGGCTATCGCTATCAATGATGAAGTGTAGCAGGGTGCCTTTTACCCACATCTGTGAATGGAAGAGGTGCTCTCCTTCTTCTGGCTCATCTGGTTCACCATGCTGGAGCTTGGTGGTAACAATAGTGGAATTGGGTTCTGTGTCAATGATTTGTCTTCCCATTTCTAGTTCTAGTTGGATGTATCTATGTAGAGCACTATGATACTTGAGCACCAGATGTTGCTTTGAATCTTTGATACCCATCTTGGTGCACAAGGTATGGAAGATATTTGTGAAATCTGGCACTGCTTGGTCTCTTTCTTGCTGCAGTGTGGTCCTTTTGGTATACAAGTCGTCATAGCTTCCGACGGGGTAGTATTTTTCTTTAATAACATCCTTGAAGGATTCCCAGGTGGTCATGACTATAAATAATGAGGGTTCCTTTGTTTCCTTTTTCTCATAGAAAGTTTCCCACCAATATTTGACATGGGGAATGACTTTGAGGAATGCAAAAGTAATATTTTCTCTATTCGAAAAGTTATGGATAGAAAAATATCCTTCTAGTAGATTGAAAAACTTGTCTACAACATCTATGTCTATCTGACCTTCAAATATAGAAATATCAAAATTTATTTGTACCTTGAAGGGGGAGTGCCTTCGCTCGAAGAAGATGTGTCACCTGTTGGTAGTCGGCGAAGGATTTGCGTGAAACTATCCATCATCTCGTTCCTTTGCTACATTAGGGATTTCTCAATCAACAGTTTGAAAGGATCTCCTATCCCATCATATTTTGTTTTCTCCTGCCATGAGAGGTCACTTGGGCATGCGAAAGATTTTGTCCTTAAGAGAAACAAGCTCGAGACCCAACTCTTTGTACTTTGGACTCGTTGGGGACATGCATTAAGATGACAAGGAGAATACTTCTCTGATACCACTGATTCAGGTTTTATGAGCATAATGAAATGACTACAGATTATTAACAGGTGCTTAACACAAAATAACAGAGATACAGTAAAATTGGTTTTCTATTCAATAAGGAAATAAGTTGAAACTATAAATTGCAGCTGAAACAAGCTTGTTGGAATGATGGCGGCTTATCTCTGAGAAGAGATGTGACGGTTGCACTCATTCGCAAGAAGAGTATTACAATGAGGCTCTAAAGGCCTTTTTACAATAAACAGGAATGCCAAAAAACCTAGACATCCAAAAACCTAACCCTAGGAGATGAAGTCCCAAAAGTCATGTGGGCCTCGTTTGGCTAAGTTAGTACATCAACTTCCCGAGGTCGTAACTTTTGCATACAATCTCTGTTTTAGGTGCATGATAGCTTGTTAGAAAGGTATCGTCAAGGAGATTCATTTTGGGGGAAATATAGAAGGTATCCTTGTTTTTCCAAAATACGTCGTTTAGGGCTTCAAAATGGCTCTGAAAGTTTCAGGACCCGAAAAACTGCTAAAAATAGTAAATTACTAAAATTGCCAGAAATTTTTTTTGAGCCAGTTGGAAAAGGTGGGTGGCCACCTATATCCACCTGGATCAAGTGCACCTCCAACTTAGAATAATTTCCCAACTTCATGGAACTACGTCTGGCTTTTACTCTCAAGAACACATGGTTGCCCACTTTAAACTCTCTGTGGTTTCTACCTTTATTTGCACAAATTTTCTTCCTATCTTGGGAAACCTTTAAATTCCTCCTGATATTTACCATCGTCTCCTCCATTTGCCTAAGAATATCTATCCCAACCATTGTGTTGTCTGTTAGGTTGTCCCAACTCACTGGCATGTTGCACTTCCTACCATAAAATGCCTCAAATGGGCTCATCTTTAAATATTCTTGATACCCATTGTTGTAA